>JALMQS010000208.1:0-18957 GCA_024734495.1 Forficula auricularia
CGCGAGAACCTATACGCTAGTGTCGATGGCCGGGATTTGGAGATGTGCGCGGGAGCAAAGAACTCATATAATTGGATGCTGCGCCCAGGAGTAATTAAAAACAATACTTTTATAGAATTTTGTAGGCTGAGATCGGGGTCCCTTCCTTCAGCCGTAAGAACCAGCAGGGGAAGACGGCCGGAGGGGCCCCCGATGTGCCGGGCTGGGTGCAGACGAACTGAGACAACGGCGCACATCATCCAATGTTGTGATAGGACCGCGGATGGGCGGGTTAAGAGGCATGACGCGGTGGTACGATGTCTGGCCGATGATTTGATCAAAAAGGGAATGCGTGTCGAGTTGGAGTACTTGTACTCCAGCTCGGCAGGCAATAGAAAGCCAGACATCGTGGCAAAGGATTCGTCGGGGGTGGTGTGGGTTTTGGACGTCCAGATCGTCTCCGCGCTTGCAGGACTGGGTGTTGCCCACCGAAACAAAATAGAAAAATATAGGGGCAACTCCAGTCTGGTGGACAATATTGCGGAGCGATTTGGCGTCGGGGCGGGCTCGGTCAGGGTCGAGGCCATCACACTCTCGTGGAAGGGAGTGTGGTGGCATAAAGCGGTGGGGCCCCTCATCGCCCTGGGTATATCGCAAAAAACAATAAACAATTTGACATATAGGGCGATGAGGGGATCTCTCCTTAATTTTTACACTTTCAGCAGAAGAACATATAGAGCGGGTGGCGTATGATTATTAATTGTAAATACAAAAAAAAAAGAAATGTGAAATGTGAGTCAGGATTAATCCTGGCTCTCTCATCCACCCGCTCTGAATCTGAATTTATTTGTTCTGAAGCTGAAGGTGTAATGAACTTTATATTGTAAGCTGAAGGTGTAAAGAGCAAATGGATTAATACCATGGCGGTGACAACAAATGGAAGAAGGCAGTGAATTGTGAAAAATCGGGTGAGAGTTGCATTGTCTATATCTATAGCAAAACCCCCTCAAATTCACTCAACGATTCTAGTTCCCAAATAAGGGATCGCTAGTAATACTACAATATAATTCTGCTGAGAATGAAATACAATATAGGTATTCTTGTTACTGCCACTGAAAGAGGAGACAGAGGGGAATGTCGCATTGGATTTCCTTCAATGACTTTTCAAAACCCTGAAGAAGGAGGGAATAGCCTCCGAAACGTCGGTTTATGAATAAAAAGATAGTATAAATTATCTTCTTTTTTTGGACTGCCTCATCAATATCCACTCAATTACACTTATTATTGTTCCTTTCCTTTGAAATATACCTAATATTAATATGAATAAGCACAAAATGATTGATAAATAACCTTTATTCGATTCAACCAAATCAGTTTTTTTATTCAAATCCTCCGACATTATGAATGATTGAGTTTCTTCTTATCAACTATCCAGATGACATTCACTTAATAAATATCTCTAGTTTCTGATATAAAGAGATAGATAATTAATTTAAAAGAAAATATTTGTATAATTTGAATTTTGTAAACTTTTTTATATGCAGATGTTTTTTTAAGAGTACATATTTAGCGCATTGCCTAAGCGCATCATGGAATCGCTGCCCTTTAAACTTCCAAAGACGGGGTTGATAAAAAAATAAAAGCCTTTTGCATAATTAATTTATTACCAGTATTTATTTTATTAATTGATGGTTGGATTAATAATTTCTAAAGTATTAAATGTAACTTAATCAAAATTATGGGAAAAAGTAAAGTTATTTGCAGTTTCGGGGAATAATATAGGATATGTATATTTAAATCTTATATTAACTTCGATTTAATATTTTTTACCTGAGTCAAAAGGCCGTTCCTAGAATAATAGAAATTATTCTCTGACATACAAAACTGGCCCTAAAAGTCTGAAACAGGTCATCTAGTCTTATTGTATATATTGCACCTTTTGCAATACGTTATTAGCTGTAGGGGAAGAGAGATAATTCTTTCTGCGCTCTTTTTACTTTTTACTCTTTTCCTCGATCAGATTATAATATAAGAATTGCTCACCCATAACATATTTATTAAATAATAAAAAAGCGAAAGTTTATTTACGAATTTATAAGTAATTAACAATAATATTAAATACTAGCTGCAAGGCCCGCCTTCGGCGGCCCTCTTGCTAGCCATGGGGCACGCCCCCTGGACCCCCAGACCACGAATCCAACCCTCACACTAGACCCCTCCCTAGTGAATTTCCATTTGCGCTTCAAATTCACGATTTGTGTCTCTCAGCTGAATTCGAGCCTGTTGATTCAAGTTTGCTTCTTTAGTTTGCTTATCGGTTAGTAGGATTAAATATTCAGCTGGCTTAAGGACATAAGAGCAAACGTGGTTACGGGAGGATAAAAAAGGGTCTCATTTGTGGGAAACTCATTATAATTCTTCATCTTTACTCTTAAGAGCTGCTTTTAATATATATATCCAGCACCCCTACCCCCGCACCATGAACCCGTTCCCAACCCCCGCCCCCATACCACAGAACCCAAACCTCACCCCCCACTCCAACCCACCACACTCCCCGAAACCAACCCAGCACCCCAACCCCCGCCCCCACACCACTACCCCAACCCTCACCCCACCCACCTCGAGCCCCCAACCCACGAACCCCAACCTCACCCCCCACTCCAACCCACCACACTCCACGAAACCCATCCAGCACCCCAACCCCCGCCCCCACACCACCACTTCAACACTCTAACCTGCACCCCCCACCTCGGACCCCCACCCCGTACCACCCCACTACGCCACTGGACCCTCACCTGAACCCCCCATCCACCAACCTTGCACCACCCCCGTGCCCCCCCCCCACTCCGCCATACTCCCTCACTCCACCGCCATTCCACTCCGCGCATCCCATGCCCTAACCCACCCCCACTCCACCCCCGCACCCAGTTTTTGCATTTCTAGCCTTCTAGTGACCCACAGATTATGTAAACAAAATTTGGTTGAGTTTGGTCCAAGAGCAAGAATTTTCATTTTTTGACCCCCCCCCCCATTTTAGGTGGTTAGTTTTTGCATTTCTAGCTCTAGAGTCCCACAGATTATGTATACAAAATTTGGTTGAATTTGCTCCAAAAGGCAAGAATTTTCATTTTTTGACCCCCCCCCATTTTGGGTGGTTAGTTTTTGCATTTCTAGCTCTCTAGAGGCCCACAGATTATGTATACAAAATTTGGTTGAGTTTGGTCAAAGAGCAAGAATTTTCATTTTTTGACCCCCCCCCCCATTTTGGGTGGTTAGTTTTTGCATTTCTAGCTCTCTAGAGGACAACAGATTATGTATATAAAATTTGGTTGAGTTTGGTCCAAAAGCAAGAATTTTCATTTTTTGACCCCCCCCCCCATTTTGGGTGGTTAGTTTTTGCATTTCTAGCTCTCTAGAGGCCTACAGATTATGTATACAAAATTTGGTTGAGTTTGCTCCAAGGGCAAGAATTTATATATTTTTCTTCTTCGCCCCCCTTTTTGGGTGGTTTTTGGGGGGAATTTTTTTAAACAAAAGTTGTCAGAAATCACATCCCCTACAACTTTGCTCATTATAAAATTTCCCGTAGAGTTAATAGTTTAAGAGTTATTTGATAATTTTCATTCGTGCATCCCCCAAACCCCCTTTTGGGGTCAAAATATCAAAAACGTTATATAGCTAAAAACGTAAGTTAGAAGACCTCTGATACAAATATGAAATTTCATAATAATCCCTTCAGCCGTTTTGACGTGAATCGTGAGCAACTTTTCGCGGAAACCACTGAAACAGACAGACAGACATACAGACAGGAATTTTGTTGAGGGTGTTTTCGTTCATAGCTTTGCTTGAAACGTGTGCAATCAAAATTTGGCGTGATTTGGACCAATGTACAGACAAAACCTTAATTTTATATATATAGATAAATTGTTCATTTATGCCTAATCCATATTATAAATACTTTGCCTTAAATCTCAATAAAATCTATTCAAAAATTGATTTTTTCTGCATTTTTGAACCAGAAGTTTTTTAAAGCTCATCGAAATTCCAAAATCTAATCAGTTCTCTGCTTTGGAAATATAAAGAGAAGGCGAGGACCTAGATTTAAATTTTTTCCAGAGAAATGAGAAATATAGGATAGGACTTTTAGGGCCAGTTGTATGTCGCCGGGTTGGTAAAGTCTTTGTAAAAGTTGACAAAGGGTAAAACCTTAGACCATATAAGATATAGACACGCCCTGGTGTCCATTTGGTGAGGCCAACATCAACTCGAGAACGTGACGTCATCAGCAGGCAAGAACAACGTGAATAGCATGGGCGCTATAGGAATTATTATACATTGAGATAAATTTATCGTAGTTTAGATTATTTATTTTGGATTCCAATAATCGCAAATTAATATTAAATTAATATACCAAAATATTATTATTATTATTATATATGGTCTAAGCTTTTAACATTGAGTTGCAACTCTCTATACTCTCTGCCCTCTCTGCTGACATCTGGCGGGATTATTATTGCTTTGCTTTCATCATCTGAAAACATAAATAAATATTATTTTGTTTTATACTCATTTTAAAATATAAAGTTTTATTAAATTAAAAGACGATTATTCTATTCTATATTATAATATTTTAGTGATTATTTTGAACTTGATCAGAATATATTCATCATGTCCCGACAGAAATATCCAACTTATACAGGTTAGCTTACATATGTCATGGAATATAAATAAAAGTTTATTTTCTTTATTTATTTTATTTATTAAATAATTAAATAATTGTTATCTATATTTAACATTGTTGATGTTCTTAAATTGTTTTAAATTAAACCAGTAAGTAGAGAAAGTTTATTACCTACTCAAATTTTCAGAATCTTATGCAGATTATTATTATCTTGAACCCGTTATATTTAATATAATATATTATTATTATGATTCTATTATATATTAATTATTATATTTTGATTATTTATGTCCATCGAGTAAATTATTAAAGTTGTTATCAGGAAATAAGGAATATATTTTTTATGCAAATAATTTATATTCTAGTGAGAACGTTTCGTCCACTTTGTTGACTTCTTCAGGACTTAAATAATTATCTTCCTTGGATATTTGTCATTTTTATAATTCTTTCTTAGTTGCCTTCCTATGTTTACTAAGAAAGAATTATAAAAATGACAAATATCCAAGGAAGATAATTATTTGAGTCCTGAAGAAGTCAACAAAGTGGACGAAACGTTCTCACTAGAATATAAATTATTTGCATGAAAAATATATTCCTTATTTCCTGATAACAACTTTAATGATTAATTATTTTGAAAAAATTCATTTCCAATCAAGTCCGGATCGGTTCATAAAGTTTTATTTTCCCTTGTGCTCGAGTTTAGCTCGCTAGTATCCATGAACATTAATATCTAACTATAATATATATAATATCTATCTTTAATATCTATCTATCTATATAAAGCAATATTATCTTTTTCAGGGCCACATTTCTTGTGCAGCGATTGTCAGACAATGTATATTAGTGAAGAATTCCTGAACAAACATCAAAAGAAATGTATCCATAGGAAATTACATTTAATTTTGAAATTTAAATTTCAATTGAGAATAAATACATCAGCTGATGCTAAGTTCATTTATGGTGATTAATAAACTTTCAAGCATTCTCTTAGAACTTGACTTTGAAATTAGAATTTACATGAAAATAAGACTCTGTTCATTTGTCCTCAACCTCGGCGATCATTAGAAAATACAAGGGATTACACATTTAGGGCCAGTTTCATAAAAATAGGAAGACCCTAGAGTTAGCTATCGAAATGTGTTTCATAAAAAAAAAGAGAGGGTGATCTCAAACTTAACCCCCCAATATTTTACTCTCCAAAATTGTTGGGTTAATCTTTATCCTAGGGATAACCCTGTTAGCCCAAGAGCCCACGACTGCCAGACCTTCGTTATTTTATAAAAGCTGAAAGTTTATCTGTGCATGTCCCCTATACAGGTAAGAACGACCAGCGACTATAGAGTTTGGGTTGTGGTTACTTTGGCAGGTAACAGGTAATAAAGGTGTATAAAATAGTACTTTAAATTCGTTAAAGTATAAAGCTCAATTTTTTTATATTTTCTTCGGGATAACTTTAGAAATCTCGTCATCCATTGCCGGACACTTATGACAGTTGCTACCCCCTGCCAGACACCCCTAAACTTTAAGAAACTCAAGCTTGAGTGGTTTGCCATAAAAGAATTTAGTCTTTTTGATTTTAAATCGATTCTTCCACGTTTTCAGTAGAAGTTGTCATTAATAGTCAAAAGAACAAAAATGGAATGCAATAAGGTTATTCCTCTAGTATTAGATAAGAATCGATTGTTATTTTTGATTTTAAGTCGATTCCTCCATGTCTTCACCAATGGTTATCAATAATAACCGAAATGTCAAAAATCTATGTAAAAACCATTAAAACTGTCCGCCTATTGAGGTAACATTTTTTTATAGGTCGCCAAGTAACATATATAAAATTTATCTTTTATATTATAACGAAAGTATAATTATAATTTATTAAAGTTTAGGGGTGTCTGGCAGGGGGTAGCAACTGTCATAAGTGTCCGGCAATGGATGACGAGATTTCTAAAGTTGTCCCGAAGAAAATATAAAAAAATTGAGCTTTATACTTTAACGAATTTAAAGTACTATTTTATACACCTTTATTACCTGTTACCTGCCCAAAGTAACCACAACCCAAACTCTATAGTCGCTGGTCGTTCTTACCTGTATAGGGGACATGCACAGAAAAACTTTCAGCTTTTATAAAATAACGAAGGTCTGGCAGTCGTGGGCTCTTGATCTATGTGTTTATTTGCATTAGAAAAACATTTTATAGAGTTTCAAATCAAAATAATTCAAAACAAATCGTTATATTATTTATTTTTATAATATTACTAGCTGCAGGGTCCGCCTTTGGCGGCCCTCTTGCTAGCCAGGAGGCACGCCCCCTGAACCCCAACCCACGAACCCTACCCTCACACCCAACTCCCACCCACAACACACCCCGAAACCCACCCGGCACCCCATCCCCTGCACCATGCACCCGTGCCCAACCCCCTCTCCCACAACATCACCCCAACACTCCATCCCGCACCCACCCACCTCGGACCCCCACCCCCGTAGAACACCACTACGCCTCTGGACCCTCACCTAAACCCCCCACTCCACTAACCTTGCACCACCACCTCCGCGCACCCCTGACCCCACCCCGTCCCCTCCACCCACGCGCACTCCATACCCCAACCCACCCACACTACATTCCACCCCCGCACCCACCCTCCGCACTCAGTTTTTGCATTTCTAGCCTTCTAATGACCCACAGATTATGTATACAATCTTTGGTTGAGTTTGCATCAAGGGCAAGAATTTACATTTTTCACCCCCCCCCCCCCCCGCCCTTTTGGATATTTTTTGGGGGGAACTTTAATATTCAAAATCAAAGCGCAGTTCAAAGTTCGAGCATTAGCTTGGCTGTACACGCTGTACGCTATTTACACGAACCATTTCGAGCCAATTTCGATCCCCCCAATGTAGCTCGGAATCCATTGGAGATACAGAGCTGAAATTGTATACATCTAATTACGTAATCCATCTTGAGGAGAGTACTAAATTTCAATAATATAGCTTTTTTTTTTAATCATAATGATGAGAGAAGTAGTTACACCAAATAGGTGCAACCCCTAAAGGCCTGGATTGGCCCCTCCATCGTGAAAAGAAGAAGAAAGAATTTTATGGGTTGGGCGGAGGTCGAAGGTATCTGTGGATACGGGTCTTAAATAGCTGAAGGTTATAAGTCACGGGAAAGATGGTGGCAGGGAGCGAGTTCCAGTCTCTGGAGGTCATAGGGATAAAAGAGTTGGCGAGAGCGCTTGTTCGACTTTTATCCAATTTGACAGCGAAGGGGTGCTGAGCGTTAGAAAACCGCGTGTTTCTCGTAAAGAGGGCATTAGAGGGGATGAGTGATTTCAGCTCTACTGAACAAACGCCGTGATAGTATCTGTAGTACAGGGAAAGGGCAGAAACGGTTCTTTGGTGAGCCAGGGAGTCGAGTGAGTTGGTTAGAGCCGAGTCTCCTATTAGTTTAATTGCTCGCTTCTGAATTGCATCCAGTGTAGCAAGAGAATGCTTGGATGCACCCCTCCAACCCTCCAGCTTAAATAGATTCTGAGATATGGACCTGAGAAAGTAGCTAATTTTGGCACTCAGCTCACTCACTTTTCGAACAGATATGTGGAAGTAAAAGGCAATAAATGTTGTATGGTGATGGTGAACAGGTGTACATATTTGCATGTTCTTTATCAAATTCTCAATTATCTGTAATCATTTGAGAATAATTTGGAAACATTTTGAAAACATTCGATTCTATTCTTAAAATCCATGTGCGAAGTTTCATTTTCATCGCCTCTATTTTATCTCGGATGGAAAAAATCTTGTATTGATTTCCTTGCATAGATAAATTTACTTGGCTTAGAATGGTGAAGATGTTTGCCAAGTAAGAAAGTTTTGAAATCAAATTTTAGTCCTTGAAAAAATGGCCAAATTTGATTTTTTAATATTCAGAAATATTTCCACATCTGTTTTCAAAAACTTAGAAAATCCTAATATTTTCCGGCCCCCCTACATACTTTCGCTGGCCTAGATCACTATATACAAGCCAATTGACTATAATATTAAATGATTTTTCAATTGACAATAACAGAAAATTACAATAAACTTTTTAGCTCTATTTTGAATTTCTTCTCCAATATCATCTCATCAATAAAATTATTTTTTTACAGACACAACTAATCAAACTAAAAACGAAACTAATGAAGATTATTTCTGTGAAGATTGTTTATCTGGATTTCTAACATTGTCTGATTTTGAAAGCCATATACAGAAAGGCCATTCGGAAGAAGTACTATTTACAAGTAACCTCAGTGATCGGAATCACAGCGAAGAAACCAAAGTAGAACCTCTTATTGACATGTCTCCACAGAGCGAGAAAGCTTTTGAGGCGACTGTTCATAATCAATATCATGCCGCCAAACGGTCTCTACCCTGTCCTAACGATCCAGAAAAATTGCATTCAAAACAATCTAATCAAAGTTTGGGCACGCATTCTAATAGCAAACCAAAGAAGAGTGATGATTGTAACAAAAATATCTCATGTCAAAGTAATATTACCAGACATCTGTTGAATCACTCTGAAGAAAAACCATTTATCTGTGATCACTGCAGTAAGCGTTTTTCACACAAGAGTCATCTCAATAGACATTTATTAATTCATACCGGCCACAAGCCTTTTGTCTGTGATCACTGTGATAAGCGTTTTTCAGGAAATAGTGATCTTAATAGACATTTATTAATTCATACAGGCGACAAGCCTTTTGTCTGTGATCACTGCAATATGCGTTTTATACACAAGAGTCATCTCAAAAGTCACATATTAATTCATACAGGCGACAAGCCTTTTGTCTGTGATCACTGCAATAAGCGTTTTTCACGGGGGGATTCTCTCCAACTTCATTTATTTGTTCATACTGGCGAAAAACCATTTATCTGTGATCACTGCAGTAAGCGTTTTTCACACAAGCGTCAACTCAATAGACATTTATTAATTCATACCGGCGAAAAGCCTTTTGTCTGTGATCACTGTGATAAGCGTTTTTCAGGAAATAGTGATCTTAATAGACATTTATTAATTCATACAGGCGACAAGCCTTTTGTCTGTGATCAGTGCAGTAAGCGTTTTTCACGAAATAGTCATCTCAAAAGACATTTGAAAATTCACACCTAGATGTTTTAATCTATTACTCCTTGAATCAAAACAGAATTTTTCTCTACATATTAATTGGAATAAATTAATTAATGTAATATCAGAAATGACAAAGACATTTTGAAGGTCGCCCAACTAATTACAAGGCACCAACTCATCGGAAATGAAACATTTAAATCTGATCTCTGAGGCCCTACAGTCATTAAAATTCAACCCATGAGTCTAGTAAGGAAATAATTCTATCCCTGTAACTACATATATATATATTTGAACTTTTCCCCTTGTGAAAATTGTATGATTATTTATCTTTAATATTAAACAAATCTTACTCTCCGGCATGTTTGAAAATTTATTTCACCTCAAATTTTTTCTTTCCATTTTTCAGATACCTTTGGGCATAAATAACAAAAATAAATAAATAAAATACATTTTTGATTAAACAAAAATGCAATACGGAACTCTTTGGTCCGTATATCGATGGTTTATTTTTGATTTATATTTATTATTAGCGACCGGATTTCTATGCAATTGAATATTTTGTTTGCCGCCACATACGACCCAGGGGATCAATTATCAATCCGAATCATGCATCTACTATGCTGTGGGTTAAATTTTATACTGCATATTTTTGCATATTTGAATGATATTGCATATTTCTCGCCAAATACAGATGTTTTAAAAGTAACTTTTCTGAGGAAGAATGAATAAAAAGAAGAAATAAAACAGGTTGGCAATAATTTAAATTCGAAGAAAACAAAAATAGGACTTACCGACAAGAGTGTAATGTTGGACGATGTAAACATAGCTCATCAACAACAATCCTCTTATTTTTCTTATTATTCAGGTGTACTTTGACTTGATTAGATACTATAGGTACTCTACTCGAAAATGCTGAAAAGTTTACAATCTTTTTCTTTCAAAATAAAAGTGGTGGTTTTAAGTTCCTTTAAATTCGCCCCCATTAAGTCTGTGGTGGCGGACCGTTCCTTTTCATCGTATAAATCAATTTTAAGGGACCGTAGACATAATAACTTGAAGATAATTTAGAAAAATACTTGTAAACATAAATTATTCACAATTACAATCAGATTTTAAATATTTTTAAGATCCTTTGTTAATTATTTCTTTATTATTATTATTTTTTTTAATTGCCTTCGGGAACTATATCCCATTTTGGCCATTGAGTGTTCGCATGTGTGTGTGTGAGTGAAAGTGTGTGTAAATTAGTGTTGTGTTCAGATTATAGCCGGTCAAATTTTTGCATTATTTTATTAGTTTATTATTTGTATGTCAATAAGAAAAGCTTGTTAATTTAAAAAAATAAAAGCAATACAACACAATCGTGTCTGTTAAATAAAACAACCCCCCCCCCCCGCCCATATTTTTTCGATCACATTTTTTGAAACATAATATTTATTATGTTGATTTTATTCAAATGCACCTAATATTTCTTTGTGTTTAAAGATTTTGTAATACACTTGGTGTCTATAGCTTACTTTATCATTTTATCTCTTTCATAGCGCTCCTTCAAATATATAGTTCAAGACTCAATGTTGTCTAATTTCTAGGCGCGAAAATAAAGATTTCCCTGATATTCACTTCGATTCGAATACCTTCAAAATTTGTGACAGCCTATCCATGTTGTCTCTCTCACATCTGACCTGTCTTGTAATGAACACATCTCCTCAGTGGCGAAATCTGCAGCAAGGAAGATTGGCTTCTTATTCAGGTCCAAGCGATTTTACAAACCCCCACAACTTCTCACCATCTACAAGGCCCAAAAGTGCCGGACCACTTCATTCGCCAATACATATATCCCCATGACTTCAAGGAACTGGAACTCTCTCCCCAGCCTCCATCTTTCCCAGCACCTATAATCTACAAACCTTCAAAACCTACGTATAATAAAGAATGACTCTACAAAATTTGATCAAAATAGGAGAGAGTTTTAATTTTTGCCACCACTCACATTTTGGAAAGTGAGGGGAGTGGGTCGGATTACAAAAAAATCTTGAAATTATTTTTTACTATTTGCAAATAAATAATCCACAGTTTTCTAAAGAGTAAATGTACTAAAAAGCTAAAAATTTCTATAATTTGCTCCCCCCCGCCCCAACCCCTTTCTCCCCCATACTGTTAATTTTGATAGTTGATTTTTACAGGAATAGTTTCTTTACGTAGTAAAGAATAACTCAACAAAATTTGACCAAAATAGGAGAGTTTTCATTTTTGCCCCCACTCACATTTTGGATAGTTGGGAGTCGAATTTCAAAAAATCCTGAAATTACTTTTTAGATATTTGTATTTAGAATTTTATTATGTAAAAATCAAGTTGATATCTTATCGTTCTTAATTGAAAATGCATAATTAGTGTAAACACATTGCAAAGATATTTTGCTCCTTTTGACCCCTTTAGGGGTCGAATTTCAAAAAATCCTGAAATTAGTTTTTAGATATTTTAATTTAGTATTTTTATAAGTAAAAAGCAAGTAGATATTTTATTGTCCTTAAGAGATATCGCATAATCAGTGAAAACACACTTTGCCCCCTTTGAGCCCCATAGGGGTCGAATTTCGAAAAATCCTTTCTTAGTGAGCCCCTATGTCATAGATGTAATATCCTCTCCAAATTTCATGTTTCTATGTCCAGTGGTTCTGGCTGTTTTGATGATGAGTGAGTGAGTGTATCGGGCAAAGAATTTTATATATATAGATTTCCCAAAAATGATCACAATTTGTTCATATTTTGATTCATTTTTATTATATGTACAAATATTTTACCTGCAAACTTTCTGATTTAATGTACAGAACTGCAATCAGCCATTGAACTGAGAGAAAAATTTAATATTATTTTTTTTTTTTATTTTCGACGGCAAGAGGCCTTTACAAATTGGTTACATTTAAACATAATATCATACACATAATGTAGAAAGATAGAGAGATACAAAAGGTAATGTGTTAAGTGAAAATAAATTCTGTAAATAACAAACAAATGAACTTTGAACTTTAAAGCTTAATCCTAAGATAGCGTATTTTCTTTTATTGCTTTAGTGCTTTAGTCACTATTAGGATGAGAAGCCAAATCTATTACACTAATTCTTGAGGAAAGAGCGTTATAGCAAACACAGAGTCTATATATAGTTTGGATTGTTCTTAGCGTGACGCGTGATTGGTACTTAGGGTAGAAAGGCTGGTTGTGTCTAAGTACATATGTGGGATTATTTAAAGTAAAAAGAGACTTTAGTTCTGGACAATGAATTCTGTTCGATATAATTTTGTAAGTTAATACATTGTCAGAAGTACCGCCTCCGTGGTCTAATGGTCAGAGTAACTGACTGGTAACCCGGAGGTCCCGGGTTCGATTCCCGGCTATGCTCAGAAATTTTTCTGTAAGTATAGGGTCTGGAACGGGGTTCACTCAGCCTCGTGAGGATAAATGAGTAGCTGCTTGATTGAGAAGTAGCGAATCTCGGTTAAGAAAAGTAGACTAAAGGTTTCACTAATTGCTGTATAATCGTGGTCGAATCTAGACATAGGGTTGCCAGATAGATACCCAAGATGCCTCAACGCCTTACGCTGAACTCTCTCAAGTCTTGCTATATTCATTTTCAAATTAGGTCTCCAAATGGGTGATGCATACATCAATTCGGATTTAACCAAACTTATGTACAATACTAGTCGTGTTTGTGAAGAATTTAGTGTTGCGAATGATGAATCCTCAAATTCGGTTTGCCTTACTAACCACTTTGGTTATATGTTCATTGAACGTTAGTTTAGCGTCAAATGTGACCCCGAGGTCTTTGATGGAAGTGACTCGGATATAGGATGAATTGGAATTGTTATTCAGCTGGTACTCAAAAGAAATAAAATCGTCTTTTCTGGAATATGTAATCGATAATATGTCTCTTTAGTAGAAATTTATAAAAATTATCTACCCAGAAAAAAATATAATCCTGGATTTACAATATTTATTCCCTTTTTAAGTTCAAGCTCCTTCTTAATTTTAGCCACCTTAAAAATTTTGCCGCCCTAGGCCTAAATTCGCCAAAGTCTGGAGCGAAATCCGTGTTGAAGTCACCCATTACAATTACGTCAGAATAGAGTGGAAGATATTGAAACACCTGTCTCAAGATCGGAGAAAAAGCCTAGTTGGGGGTGGGGTCAATAGACTAGACCCGGGGTTCTTAAACTTTTTTGATTGGCAACCCCATTTTGACTGTTTGACAGAAGTCATTGTTGCCCTATATTTCGTATCGAGGGGTGAACCGCGACCTAAAATTGTGTACACCTACTTCCACTTTTATTTCCAAGTAGAAGACAATAGATAACAATAGATTATCTAATGAATTCCAAAGACGGTGTACACCTAATTCCAATCGTGGTTCACCCCTCGGTTTCGCTACACCAAAATTCACTTTCGCGAATCATAGTTTTTGAAGCCTATGACTAGACTATAATAACCGCTTAAAATTTTTTATCAAAGGTTTTCAAAATGTGCGCCTCGGTGCCCCAGGGACCTAAAGTTTCTTCACAGGTGCGCCGCGAAGTTTCATAATTAATATTGAAGCAAGACATTTGGTCTAACTAGATAAAAAATTCAGAAAATAAAATTTATTTATTTTTATCTCTTACATGCGATTAGACATACTTTTAAGGCCCCTACACACCTCCTGACAAGACTGCCCTACCCGACCAAACAAGGTGAAGCGACCAGGCCAGTATAGAACAAGTGCTTCTGGCCTGAAGTTGTATTAAAATGGCTCCGAATCTATCGGTTAGTCGAAAAATAGGTGTAGCTTTGTTAATTTTCAAGATATCGAGTTTAAAATCTACTGTTTTTTGTATTTATTTCATTTTATTTTTCAATTGTTTTTTTATAAAAACCACGGAAACCGTGTGGTATCACGGATTCCGTGTGGCGCCTCTATCTGACGACGGATTCTTTTAGAAAATGAATATTAATTAAAAAATAATTAGTAAATGTGAAAAAAATTCGAATATGTAAAAGTCGTTGCCGGTTCGGTTAAGATATATTCAGTTCGGCTCTTATAACTTCATTTCTAGCTGGCTTTTAGGCGATTAGGTTGGCTAATAATAATCAGTACCTGGAGCCACCGAGCGATGCACGGTAACCAAATTAAAAAAATACAAATATATATAGTACACGCCCCCTGGACCTCCCGAAACCACGCACCTTGCCCCCACCAGTGAACCCCAACGCTACCCTCACTCCACTCCACTCAACCCCGCCCCCGAAACCCCCACCTCCTGCACCCCCTACACAGGGCCGCGCCGCCCCTGTGTGCGAAGTGTCCGGCGCACACAGGCGCCAAAACAATAGGGGCGCCGCTATCGAAATTATTTTTGTTACACTTACACAACAACATATTGCTTTGTAGTGGAGTATCGATAAGTAAGTAGGTATAATAGGCGCAACAAATGCCTCCTAAACAACAAAACATAATATAGCGCTTATTGTACAAGTGTCCCAAGATAATATTCACGTATGTGGTTTAATTTTACGCTTTGGGTTTTCGTTTACAATAATTACGAGCTCAGCGTTAAAATCAAAAGAACCGCCATGAGTTTGTTTAAATGAGTTTATGAATGCAGCCCGACCGATGCGATGACTGCGATGTAATTTAATAGATCATAGTAAAATTGTATGACGTTGAATTTGGTAATTATTTACTTTCACGGTTATATAATTTTTGGGCATGAAAAATTGAAAAAAATTTCATGAATTTCGAGAAAAAAAAATGTCTGACAGTTCGAAAAAAATTGAGTCATCTTGAGTTTATACCCAAAAGTTTGATAATCGTGAAGTAAAAAAATACTCTGAATTTTATTGATCTTGAACCCAATTTTTCCATTTCGTCATAGTTTCTAATTCAAAAATCGCATCATGATTATTTGATGAATCATTTATTAATAAAATCTTAAATAGACTATTTAGCTAATTTAGCCATTAGCCGATTAGATTAGCTAATTTCAGTTAACCGGCTAAGCCGAACGGTTAGCTAATTAATTAGCTTAGTTAACTTTTTTAGCCGGCTTAGCCGGTTAAATTGTATAGCCCTAATTATTTTGAATTCTGCGCATGACAAAATCACGACACATTCAAAAAGGTGCGTTTTCAATAATGCCGCGTCGCAGCCACAGGTCCACTAGTGAACTTGTGCACTAGTTAACTTGGGCGAAAGGAGCGCCACTTTTTTATTTAATGACGGTGAGCCCATAGAGTATACTCTATGGGTGAGCCAACCAGGCTTCCGTACACGGGGATTCCCCGACAGCCCGACTTTAAGGAACGAGAGAGCCAAAACAATTGATTGAAATAAGAAGAAGTTCTAGCACTAAAAACAATAAATAGTTTGTGTGTTACTGATTGTTTTAACTTGTTTCCACGATGAGTGATCAAGATAAAAAAAAGAAATTATCTGGTTACCAGAATTTAATAAGGAAAAGAAAACAAGAAGAAAAACGTGATAAAAATACAACTAAAATAAGTAAATATTTTACTTTACGAAAATTTATTTCGGTCAAAATTAACAAATAAGAAATAAAAATAAGTTGAAACATTAAGATTCGTGAAAAAAGAGGCGCTTCATAGGTTTCGCACACAGGCGCTGTGGAGGGTCGGCGCGGCCCTGCCCCTACATCCATCCCCACCCCGCACCCAGTTTTTGCATTTCTAGCTTCCTAGTGGTCACACATTATGTGTATATTTGTTTACTCGTACACCAATTTTCCCACATTCGTTCATATTGATAAACATTATAAAAAATAAATAGGAAAATAATAATAAATCTGAAATAAAAACATAAAATTAAATAAGATTTGTTTGCTATAGTTATAAAAAAAGCCACTTCAACCTCTTTATTTGTAAACACACCTGTTTTGTTATAAATCCACCTGTTATGTTATGATTTAGACACTTTTAATTTAAAAAAAATTCCTAATTTTAATATAATATAATAATATTTATTTTAACCTATTAGTGGGTTTTAAAATTAAAAAAACCAATTAATAAATAAAAGGTAATTGAAAAAAATGTAAACATACTTTTTATTGAGATTTTCATCTATCAATAATTGCTTTAATTAAGAAAAGATCAATTAAGATGAAATTTGTCGAGGTCCAGACCTAGCCAGATTGTTTTCTCATTCTCAAAACTTGTTAATAGATTTTGTTTCATCAAAATCGGTAGAGCCGTTTTCAAAATAGAACTAAGAAACAAATATATAAATAAATATACAATTTTTGATCGTTTAATAAGAGTAGATAGATAGATTTATATATTAGATTTATATATTATAGATATTTGTTTAAAATGATTTATATTTAAGAGAGGGCGGGAAGTTTTTCATTGAGAGCCCTCTGACCTGACATCTGGCGGGATTATTATTGCTTTTTTTCATCATCTGAAAACAGAAAAATATATTATTGTTTTATACTCATATTAAAATATATAGTTTTATTAAATTAAAAGACGATTATTCCATTCTATATTATAATCTTTTGGTGATTATTTTGAACTTGATCAGAATATATTCATTATGTCTGAACAGAAATTTCCAACTTATACAGGTTAGTTTACATATGTCATGGAATATAAATAAAAGGTTTTGTTTATTTATTAAATAAATTAATAATTGTTATCTAATATTTTAACATTGTTGATGTTCTTAAATTGTTTTAAATTAAACCAGTAAGTAAAGAAAGTTTATTACCTCCTCAAATTTTCAGAATCGAATGCAGATTATTAATATCTTGAACTCGTTATATTTAATATAATATATATTATTATGATTCTATTATATATTAATTATTTTATTTTGATTATTTATGTCCATCGATTAAATTATTAAAGTTGTTTTCAGGAAATAAGGACTATATTTCTAATGCAAATAATTTATAATCTATTAAGAACGTTTCATCAACTTTGTTGACTTCTGGCTCATTCCATGTCAACTCAACACACTTTAAATAAAAATTTTACCTCACCACTTTAGATTTTCCTGAAATTTGGTAGGTACACTGTTATGCTGTGCTAATATGAATGAAAATACAAAAATTTCAAATTTTTATCTTGAATAGTTTTTTTTATATGGCCTTGTGAAGTTTTCAAAAAATCGCAAAAAAAACCACGAACAAACAATTTTGAAACTGCTCTAAAAGCTGTCTTAATTGAGTTAGAGAGGTGGGACAGGTGTCATTTTGCAGCTTTTTTAATGCTCTTTTCAGAGACATACAACATGACATAGGTTGTAATAAAAAATTTCTTTTCAAAATGTAAATCAAATTTTTCATTTTGATTTTTTCTAAAAAGTACCACTTTTAAAATTTTCAAAAAAATTCTGTAAATAGATAGTACTTTCATAAACTACTATGCATAGTATAATGATGGGATGGTAATGGGGTCTATGTTTAAAAAATTTATTACTGACTCTTGTTTTTCATAAATACCCAGTTTTGAGCAAATAATAATGATTTTAATGTAGTGAAACGACATTTTATGAAAAATCACTTTGTGTATATTAAACTATGGTTATGAAATAAACACTCTGTGCTAGTTAAATAACTGTTTAATAATAAATTCATGAAACATATATTTCTTAGGCTATATTTAAATGGCGGTTTCGGGCAAAATTGCTAGGCCTGTATAACAAAATGACATTATAAAAATCTGCAATTCAAGTTGAACATATTGTTTTGTTGTTTGGTGAATACATGAATAATTATTTCATTAGGTCAGCTTTACAATAGTTAGCAGATCTTTGTCTGGAACATTCACCTCCGACCCGGAAGAATCTTCATTTTCAGAATTTTTATCACTAATAGGCACTGTATTTTTTAACTTGGTTAGGTCTTTTCTACACTGATCACAAATCACGGAGCCATCAAGTATTTGTGGAAATGAACCTGTCATCCAAGGTGTGACATTTCTCAGTTTTTTCTATCTCTAACACGATGATTTGTTTTCTTCAATGGATTACAACACTGAACTCTTACCACAGTACTGCATTTTTCACTAGTTTCCATATTTTCTAAAAATGTCTTAAACTTTGCCTTTTAATTACAAGTTTTAATCATAGATTAAAATATATATTAAAACACACAAAAAAAACACAGAAGTTTAAAGTATCAATTGTTTTATGTAAGGTATAACAACTATTTTA
>JALMQS010000208.1:19057-43321 GCA_024734495.1 Forficula auricularia
GCCAAGTAAGAAAGTTTTGAAATCCAATTTTTGTCGTTGAAGTAAATGCCCAAATTTGATTTTTTAACATTTAGAAATATTTCCACTTCCGTTTTCAAATACTTTAAAAATCCTAATATTTTCCCGGCCCCCCTACATACTTTCGCTGGCCTAGATCACAATATACAAGCCAACTGACGATATTATTAAATGATTTTTCAATTGACAATAACAGAAAATTACAATAAACTTTTTAGCTCTATTTTGAATTTCTTCTCCAATATCATCTCATCAATAAAATTATTTTTTTACAGACACAACCAATCAAACCAAAAACGAAACTAATGAAGATTATTTCTGTGAAGATTGTTTATCTGGATTCCTAACATTGTCTGATTTTGAAAGCCATAAACAGAAAGGCCATTCGGAAGAAGTACTATTTACAAGTAACCTCAGTGATCGGAATCACAGTGATGAAACCAAAGTAGAACCTCTTATTGACATGTCTCCACAGAGCGAGAAAGCTTTTGAGGCGACTGTTCATAATCGAAATCATACCACCAAACGGTCTCTACCCTGTCCTAACGATCCAGAAAAATTGAAATCAAAACAATCTAATCAAAGTTTGGGAACGCATTCTAATAGCAAACCAAACAGAAGTGATGATTGTAACAAAAATATCTCATGTCAAAATAATATTAACAGACATCTGTTGAATCACTCTGAAGAAAAACCATTTATCTGTGATCACTGTGGTAAGCGCTTTTCATACAAGAGTGATCTCAAAAGACATTTAATAGTTCATACAGGCGAAAAGCCTCTCGCCTGTGATCACTGCGATAAGCGTTTTTCACACAAGAGTAATCTCAAAAAGCACTTATTGGTTCATACAGGCGAAAAGCCTTTTGTCTGTGATCACTGCGGTAAGCGTTTTTCACAAAAGACTTGTCTCAAAAGTCATTTATTTGTTCATACAGGCGAAAAGCCTTTTGTCTGTGATCACTGCGAAAGCGTTTTTCACACAAGAGTAATCTCAAAAGTCATTTATTTGTTCATACAAGTGAAAAGCCTTTTGTCTGTTTTTGCGGTAAGCGTTTTTCCCTGAAGAGTCATCTCAAAAGTCATTTCTTAGTTCATACAGGCGAAAAGCCTTTTGTCTGTGATTACTGTGGTAAGCGTTTTTCACACAAAAGTAATCTCAAAACTCATTTGAAAATCCACACCTAGTCTATTACTATACTAATCTATTACTCTATTACTCCATTAATCAAAACAGAATTTTTCTCTACATATTAATTGGAATAAATTAATTAATGTAATATCAGAAATGACAAAGACATTTTGAAGGTCGCCCAACTAATTACAAGGCACCAACTCATCAGAAGTGAAACATTTAAATCTGATCTCTGACGCCCTACAGTCATTTAAATTCAACCCATGAGTCTAGTAAGGAAATAATTCTATCCCTGAAACTACATATATATATATTTGAACTTTTCCCCTTGTGAAAATTGTATGATTATTTATCTTTAATATTAAACAAATCTTACTCTCCGGCATGTTTGAAAATTTATTTCACCTCAAATTTTTTCTTTCCATTTTTCAGATACCTTTGGGCATAAATAACAAAAATAAATAAATAAAATACATTTTTGATTGAACAAAAATGCAATACGGAACCCTCTGGTCCGTATATCGATGGTTTATTTTTGATTTATACTCATTATTAGCGACCTGATTCCTATGCAATTGAATATTTTGTTAGCCGCCACATACTACCCAGAGGATAAATTATCAATCCGAATCATGCATTTAGGATAATGTGGGTTAAATTTTATAGTGCATATTTTTGCATATTTCTCGCCAAATACAGATGTTTTAAAAGTAGACTTTTCGGAGGAAGAATGAAAAAAAGAAGAAATAAAACAGGGGGACACTAATTTAAATTCGAAGAAAACAAAAATAGGCCTCAACGACAAGAGTGTAGTGTTGGACGATGTAAACATAGCTCATAAACAACAATCCACTTATTTTTCTTATTATTCAGGTGTACTTTGACTTGATTAGATACTATAGGTACTCTACTCGAAAATGCCAAAAAGTTTGCAATCTTTTTCTTTCAAAATAAAAGTGGGGGTTTTAAGTTCCTTTAAATTCGCCCCCATTAAGGCTGTGGATGTGGACCGTTCCTTTTCATCGTATAAATCAATTTTAAGTGACCGTAGACATAATAACTTGAAGATAATTTAGAAAAATACTTGTAAACATAAATTATTCACATTACAATCAGATTTTAATTAAATAAAAGTCGGGTGGGTTTTTAAGTTCCTTTAAATTCGCCCGCATTAAGGCTGTGGATGTGGACCGTTCCTTTTCATCGTATAAATCAATTTTAAGTGACCGTAGACATAATAACTTAAGATAATTTTGAAAAATACTTGTAAACATAAATTATTCACATTACAATTATTTCTTTATGTGTGTGTTTGAAAGTGTGTAAATTAGTGAAGTGATGAGATTATAGCCGATCAATTTTTGCATTATTTTATTAGTTTATTATTTGTACGTCAATAAGAAAACCTTTTTAATTTAAAAAAATAAAAGCAATACAATACAATCGTAAAGAGAAACAAAGAGGTTGTCCTCTGCTTGATGCAAATAAACATACACACATATATATCTCGAGATGATATATATATATATATATATTATTTATTTGTTTGAGACTATAGTTTCGAAGACTTGGTCTGGAAAGAACACCAAGTTTTCAATATCCATATGATATTGAGTCCATGAAAAACATTTACAATTGAAGAAAGACTGATGATGAAGACCAAGTCTTCGAAACTATAGTCTCAAACAAATAAATAATATATATATATATATCATCTCGAGATATATATGTGTGTATGTTTATTTGCATCAAGCAGAGGACAACCTCTTTGTTTCTCTTTGTGAATCAACAACTCTGCTACTCTCGGCAAAACAAAAACTTTACAATACAATCGTGTCTGTTAAATAAAAACCACTCAATTTCAATTTTGTGACAAATTCATCCCCAATTCCTCCCAGTTCTCTCTCTATATCTTCCGTCTTCTCCTTCTCCATTTTATACACCCTGTATGTATCAATGTCCGCCTCTTCCCTCCCTCTTCCCGTTGCCCAGTTAGTTGTTTTTTCTTCAGATGAACTTTCTCTACAGCAGCGTTTAATTAATAAAATAATTATAGAATTTTATAATAAAATAAAATCCCCGTTCTAAATAAATGGAATGAAAATTGTTCGCTTTAGTTTATATTGCGGGTCGCTGAGAGGTTTATTTCAAGGGTAAAACTGACTGCCCGAAAGCAGATTAAGCCCGGGTCAATCCCTTATTCGCCCGACATAAAATTATAAACTCTCGTAAAACATTGAAATTTTTAATGACATAATTTCAATAATTTTTTCTTCTAAACTCAAGAAAATTTGCAAAATCTCTCCATAAGATTTCGAAGAATAAAAGCCAAATTTTCAATTTTAAATGTGAAAATATATATCAAGATATTTTGACTTCATTTTTATTATATGTATATGTAGGGGGCGGGGGGTTTTCACCCCCTACGATTTATCCCGGACAGGCCTCCACTTGTAGAAGGCGCGGGTTTCACCTTCTCGCTCATAGGGGTGGAAATAACAATAACACACATTCACTTCTTTATATATATATTTATTTACAAAAAGGGGTTTATACAGATTCGTGTCTAGGGGCTCGTTTGTTCATCATAATACACATCGTTAATCAATACATCGTGTCATCTTAACTATCGCTCGCCTCAACTGACTATAAACTAAACAAATCGACAAACTTCCTTTTAATTTAACTTATATCTAAACCAAGGCGATATTAGGCGGGCTCTCATTGGCTCACAGAGCTCGAGCGTCTCAGTCTCTTTTCGCATAAATATTTTCAGAACGTGTAACATCTGTCACTCTTGCTCCGGCCTCTGAACAAAGAACATCACTATGGGAAACCGCTCTCCCAGGCGACCCAGTGCCTGCAAAAGCCTTGGCACAGACATCAGCCTTGAAATGCTAGCAAGGCGGTCCTATTCTAAAGTAAGTGGATTTTTCATTATTTCATTATTATGAACACATATATATTGAGACATCATTCTTATTTTTTAGAAAGCATATGGACAATAGTTCTTTTCAGAACTAACCTTATTATTTTAAAAGCATTTTCATCAATAGTCTTTTTAAAGACTAAACTCACTTAAATATAATGTATGTGTTTGCAACTTCTTTTAATTTTAACTTCCTACTCGGCTATCCTAAAAACTTTAACGACCCGTTAAAACAAAACAATCCCAATCCTGTATAGAAAATCAAATTATACTAAAGTCCACAAAAATCGTATGAAAAATCCCTCGATACAATTTAAATCAAATCAATTTTAACACGTAAAGCAATTTTCAACGTCTTAAACATAATAATTATATAGAACAATATGTAACTTACTCCTTTAAAAGAAGATCATTTTAACAAAAATGGTGATCTCCACATCTATGTGCGAATAATAAAGTATTAGACTTCCTCTTATATCTAAAATTGTTTCATTCCTTCAATCTTCAAAATCAATTTTTTCCACGTTTAATTTAAATTTAATTAATAATCATAAAAATTTAAATTTAAATTCTCTTTTCAAATGATCTCGTTGAATAACCCAATTATATAAGTCGGTCTAGAGTCTCTTTAAAAAAATCGTTTATCAATTATAATCTACCATAAAAGAATTATCTAAAAATCCTTCATTCCAAATTTAACCACATGAAAATTTAACCCGAATCAAATATAAAATTTCTCAAGATTCCCATCTTTAATTTTTAAAATTTCTTCGAATTTAAATTTTGAATTGAATTGAATATCTCGTCTTCAAATTAAATTCTTTTATCAAAATCCACCTATTTAACTCTGAACACAATTTCTCTCTTTCAAAATTTGAAATCTAAAATTAAACATTCAACGTTCAAAACAAAATTATACTTCTTAAACAAACTAATTTTTTAAACAAAAACCAAAAAATTTATGAACAATTAATTGCTCAAACTTCAATCTTAATCAAAAATTTCGTCCTCATAATTTAAATTTCGAAATTTCTTATATATCAGTTTAATTTTATGATAGAAACATTTCTTTATCCAACATTCTTTTTGAAAACATTTTTTAACTTTACTCTAAATAATTGTTCAAGAAAAACCTTTATCCATTGTGCTACTCCTTGTATTGTTCAAACAACGGGCTTCCTTTTCTTCCAGATGGTCACTGCAATTGCAAAAAACATTCGCTTACCAAATACATACGCACACACACCGACACTTTACTCTGCGGGCAATTTTCTTTCACTATTTCGAAAAGGGCTTCATATTTTTGGAACATTTAAACGCACACATACGCACACATACGCACAAACACACACCCGTGAACCTACGAACCGCGCACTCGGCGCAAAAATTGCGTGACTTCTTTTTCTCGATCAAAAATGAAATTATTTTTCAAAAGTTTATATTCACCAATATTTTTCACAAATTTAATTATCGAATAGCGTTTGCTATAAATGATTTTTGAAACATCACTTACACTCAATATGCGTCACATTTTTATGAAGCTTTTGGCAACATCCCTTAACAATGGAATTTCGCTTAAATAATCACCCTTGCTTCTTGACCCTTGTTCTTTCTCCCTTCTTTCTAACAAAGAGCACTCTTCATCTCTTTCTGAATCTTCTTCTTTCTTCTCGCAAATCCATAATTAAATTGTTTTTTTCTAGAATTCTGTCTTGGCTCTCATCCTCAAGCAACTCTTGCCTTTTTTCAAGTATATTCCTCGGCTTTAATTCTTCAAATTCTTCTTTCAGCTCATCCGCCAAGTATGCAATTTCTTTCACACCACTTTCTCCCAAATCAACTACATCCTCCTCGTCAGCATCTTCGTCTTCATCCAAATCGACATCGGCGATTTCTTCTTTGAACCTCTCCTCGTCGTCCTCGTTGGTGTCCTGTTGCAGCCGGGCCTGAAAAGGAACTTTCTCGCAAAATGATACATCTTCTTCGTAGACCTCGCTATGGACAAAGCAATCCTCTTGCTTTGTTCAACATCGTCGTCGTCGTCCTCTTCGTTATTTCTCATCTTTTTGCGAGAATTCCTCTTTCAGAGCTGTTTTGTTAAACTCCAAGAAGTCAAACCTCTTTCGCTTTGAATATAATCTTTCGCATAGCCTGCTAGCGACATCTTCACCAGAAAAATAGTTCCGTCGAACCCCATCCGGATTCTTCAACTAAATCCTGAATCTCTTTGATCCACTGTTCGATTGAAATGCTCCTCGTTCCGTCGAACTTTTCAATCGAATTTGCTTCGCAGAAGCCCGAGAGAATTCATCTCCCCCCAGCTGTTTAGCTGGTTGTCCGTCGTCCACGCGCGTGTCTTTTGATGAAGTCCCGTGCACTTTTCAGATGGCCAAAATCGGACAAGCTTACCACGAGATTTCTGGCAAGACACTTCTTGTCGGAGTCTGTGGGCGAAGTTTCAGCATTCAGCAGATAATGGCCAGGTCCGATTGAGAGAAGTCACTGCAAACGGCTTTTGCTTTGCGCTCTGATTTAAAAGAGCCAAAATTAAAGCCTTCGAAAAGCTCAATTTTCGCTCGTGTGTCGATTG
This sequence comes from Forficula auricularia, assembly GCA_024734495.1. Taxonomy (NCBI): domain Eukaryota; kingdom Metazoa; phylum Arthropoda; class Insecta; order Dermaptera; family Forficulidae; genus Forficula; species Forficula auricularia. The sequence goes on from JALMQS010000208.1 coordinate 25,730, forward strand.
CCTTCTTCGTCAAAAATAAGTTTAAAAGCTTTTTGACGTCCTCGAAAACGAAGTCTGTCAAGTTTCTCTGATATTGACTAGTTGGCCAAGATTCTCTTCATTCTTCTAGGGCACAATTTTTTCACCAGAATATCGACAAGATTCCACGTCACGTTCCGTCATTTCGTCATCAATTCGTCTCCGGTAAGATAAACTTTTTATGATTCATCTCGGACGAGCCCCCATTTGTAGGGGGCGGGGGTTTTCACCCCCTACGATTTATCCCGGACAGGCCCACTTTGCAGAAGGCGCGGGCTTCACCCCTTCGCTCATAGGGGTGAAAATAACAATAACACACATTCACTTTTATATATATTTATTTACAAAAGGGGTTTATACAGATTCGTGTCTAGGGGTCGTCGTGAACATCATAATACACATCGTTGACCACATCGTGTCATCTTAACTATCGCTCGTCTTCAACCGACTATAAACCAAACAAATCGACAAACTTCACTTAACTTTATATTCAAATCAAGGCGATATTAGGCGGGCTCTCATTGGCTCACAGAGCTCGAGCTGTCTCAGTCTCTTTTCGCATAAATATTTCGTGAACGTGCAACATCTGTCACTTCGCTCCGGCCTCTGAACAAAGAACATCACTATGGAAACCGCTCTCTCCAGGCGACCCAGTGCTGGCAAAAGCCTTGGCACAGACATCAGCCTTGAAATACAAGGCGGTCCTATTCTAAAGTAAGTGGATTTTTCATTATTTCATTGGCGAACACATATATATTGAGACATCATTCTTATTTTTAGAAAGCATATGGACAATAGTTCTTTTCAGAACTAACCTTATTATTTTAAAAAAGCATTTTCATCAATAGTCTTTTTAAAGACTAACCCTGTTTCAATATACTGTATGTGTTTGCAACTTCTTTTAATTTTAACTTCCTACATATATATGTACAAATATTTTACCTGCAAACTTTCTGATTGAATGCACAGAACTGCAATCAGCCATTGAACTGAGAGAAAAATTTAATAATATGTCTCTTTAGTAGAAATTTATAAAAATTATCTACCCTGAAACAGATTTAATCCTGGATTTACAATATTTATTCCCTTTTTAGGTTCAAGCGCCTTCTTAATTTTAGCCACCTTAATAATTTTGCCGCCCTAGGCCCAGGCCTCGATGGCTTGGGCCTAAATCGGCCACTGCACAGGTAAAACCTCAACATTTAACGAATCAAAAAGATTCTTCAAATAAATCTTGACAGGTAAGTCTGAAGCGAAATCCGTGTTGAAGTCACCCATTACAATTACGTCAGAATAGATTGGAAGATATTGAAACATCTGTCTCAAGATCGGAGAAAAAAGCCTAGTTGGGGGGGGGGGGGGCATAGACTAGACCAGGACTTCTTAAACTTTTTTGACTGTTTGACAGAAGTCATTGTTTGCCCTATGTTTCGCTCGAGAGGTGAACCGCGACCTAAAAATGTGTACACCTACTTCCACTTTCATTTCCAAATAGAAGACAATAGATTATCTAAAGTATTCCAAATAATTCCAAGGACGGTGTACACCTAATTCCAATCGCGGTTCACCCCTCTATTTCACGACACCAAAATTCAGTTTCGCGAATCATAGTTTTAGAAGCCCTGGACTAGACTATAATGAACGCTTAAAATTTTTTGCAAGATTCCTCAACAAAAAAATAAATTCAACAAGTGATGTTGAAGTTTATGAAGCACTGTATAGAGCAGAGGAGGAGGCCACAACGTGGCTCGCGAGCCGCATGCGGCTCTTCAGTCAAACCCGTGCTGCTCTTGAACCCTCTTGAATAATACTGATTTTAAAAAGTACAGGGTGCGTGTATAAAGATCTACCATCTTTTGAAGAGGTATAAAAAAAATTAAAAAATTTAACTAGAAAAAACTGAATATATTTCTGAAAAGAATATATTTTTTTTAAATGTATTTTAAACATTATCAGACAAAAGTGCGGGGGGAGGGGAGGGTCAAAAATGAAAATTCTAACCCATTTGACCAAACTAACTATACAAAATTTGGTTAGTTTTTGCATTTCTAGTCTTCTGTGGATACAGAATATGTATACAAAATTTGGTTCAGTGTGGTCAAAAGGGCTAGAATTTTTTTTTGACTCCCCCCCCCCCTTTTTTTGTCTTATAATGTTTAAATACATTTCAAAAACATTTCATTTATTTTTGCAACGAAATTTTCTCTGGAGAGAGACGGACTGGTAGAAATTTTAATTGAATGTAATGGAAGGAAGCCCAGATGTAGTCAGGAAAGAAAAGGAGGAAAAAATAATGTTTTTCTATGCCTTTGCTAAAAATGAAGAAAGTTTTTGAACACTACTGTGGAGAGAAGAAGGAAACATTTTATTTGTTTCATTCATTGACCCTTTGAGACCCTGAAGAAGGAGGGAAAAATCCTCCGAAACGTCGGTTTGAAAGGAAAGGAGGAAGGATTCCAATAAATTCATAGAGAAATTGATTTTAAACCAAAAATAGCGGTTGATTCTCATCTAGTGCTTGAGGAATAATCATTCTATATTGGATTTTTGACGTTTCGGTTTTTATTAGTAACCATTGCTGAAGACATAGAGAAATTGATTTTAAACCAAAAATAGCGATTGATTCTCATCTAGTACTTGAGGAATAATCATTCTATATTGGATTTTTGACGTTTCGGTTTTTATTAGTAACCATTGCTGAAGACATAGAGAAATCAACTTTAAACCAAAAATAGCGATTGATTCTAGTACTTGAGGAATAATCATTCTACATTAGGTAGTTGACGTTTCGATTATTATTGGTAACCATTGCTGAAGACATGGAGGAATCGACTTAAAATCAGAAATAACGATCGATTCTTACCTAATTCTAGAGGAATAACCTTATTCCTCTAGTATTAGATAAGAATCGATCGTTATTTTTGATTTTAAGTCGACTCCTCCATGTCTTCAGCAATGGTTACAATAATAACCGAAATGTCAAAAATCCAATGTAGAATGGTTATTCCTCGACTATTAAATGAGAATTATTTTTGAATTAATGTCAATATGAACTACAAATTGCAAGTGATATCTGATTAATAATAAAGGAACAAACATATTAATATTTCAAATGAATTTGGATAAAGTTTAGCAACGATCCGTTGCAGTTTATTTTATTTTTGCAGTTGATTATGAGCAAGTCTTCCAGGAGATTGGAAAAAAAGAGCAGTGTCTTGTTATAGGTTTTATGGAAGCAATTGCGAGTTTTATATGTTAAGATATAAATATATTTACATATATATTCAGTGTTGTGGAAAAATTGGTGTTAATAATAAATTTAACTATAATTAATAGTGGCAACTAAAAGTGTAGTTTTAATGTTAAGTATTAGAATTAAGGTCTTCACATTAATTCAATTAAAAAGAGAAAGGCGGCCGTCTAAATTAAGTGAGTACGTTTTTAAATAATGTTTTGCAAAATTTAAGTGTACGTAGATAAATCCTACTATTAATAACATCTGTTTACGAATTACAAATATATTATAATTAACTATTTTTTTTATCTTCCAAATATTAAAATTAAACTTTGATTCGCCTTGTTATAAATTCTGACTATAATTTCCACACCTATATCCTAGAATTAAGCATTGTCCAGATCACCTCAGAGGAGACAACAAATGAATGCAGAGATGGAAGCTCGCGCTATTCCTACATAGCTAAAGATTCATTTAAAATATCTTCATTAGTGGACAGAGAATTTGAGGATGTATATAATACAATATCATCAGCATATTGAAGAATCTTAACCCCTGAGGAAATGCATAAGTCCAGATCTTTAGTGTAAATAGAGAAGAGTAGTGGGGCGTGGATGGTTCCTTGGGATACTCCACTTGCTACAACTCTAGGACCAATACTTTTAGTTTTATTTTGGATGAAAATACGTCTGGTATGGATTGTGCTATTTAAATAATTAATTATCTTCTTTGGGCAATTTATACCCTTAAGTTTTTCTATTAATACATTAATATTAACATTGTCATAGGCACTTTTAATATCAAGGAATATAGCCGTAGTATACTCTTTATTTCGAAACGATGACAGTATATCGTTATAGAGAATTGTCAGGTTATCGAGTGTAGATTTTCCTCGCCTAAATCCAAATTGTGACTCGGCTAGTTTATCAGAAGATTCTAACCACCATTCTATCCTATTTTTAATCATAATTTCGAAAACATTACCTACACAAGATGATAATTTGATCGGCCTGTAGGAAGATACTAGCTGCGGGTCTTTATTGGATTTGGGAACCATTACCACTTTATGAGTTGACCACGATGAAGGAAAAGTATTATTTAAGAAAAAATTATTAAATATATCAACTAATTTTATCTTAACACAATATGGAAGATTCTTAAGCATTGAGTATGAAATATAGTCTAGACCGGGAGATGAGTCTTTCTTGCTATCTAAAACATTAACAAATTCTATTATTTTAAAATTTTCTGTTAAAAACATATTTTCATCACATCCATAGTTATCGAGACTTTGTATATTGTTGGAAACGGTGGGCGGAGCAATTAAGTCAGCAAAGTCTTCAATTATATGATCTGTGTTCAAAGCAGAGGGAGGAGAATAAATATTTTCCAAACAGCGTTATTTGGTGTATTTTTGTCGATTTGGGAACAAAATTCTTTCCATTTTGTCCTCTTTTTGTATTTTAGAACTCTTTTGGCTAGGCTATCCGCCTTTTTGTAAATGATAAAATTTTGATAATTAGTAACCCTCGAGTAATTTTGAAACGCCTTTTTACGATCTTTAATTATTTGAGTGCATTCTGAGTCCCACCAAATGGGGGAGGGCCTAGTTCTATGATTGTTAAATTTTAGGTTTAGGCTTGCATAAGACGCGGCCTTACCTATTCCTTAAATAAATAAATCTTTATTCCTCGACCTTCTTAGAGGCACAAGTCCTCGGTGGCTAGGTCCTCCAAACATCAATACAATCTAGCTACAATACATTAACAAACTTCAATACAAATTAATTACAACAATTTAACAAATAATAAACAAGTAAAAGAAAAAAAAAGAAAAAAAATAGAAATGTATGCTCATTAACAAATAACATGACCATAGATTTCCATCAAAAGACAAAAAGTAATTTAAAAATTCCGCGCAAAAACCCGATACCAGGAGCAAGCGGCGCATTAGCCATCCCGGCATTTGCCATAAGTTGTTAAGGAAACCTGGTCAAAACCTTAACAAGGATGCTATGACCTCTCTCTACCTCAGCTAATCTCTGCTTGTGAGAACTAAGTAAAATTTTGCACAACTCTAGGACATTAGGACTTGACAAAATTTATAATTGATTTAATCATAGGGGGCAGAGGACTATAATCCCAAGTAGTAACAGACAGACTGTTCCACAAATCAATGCCAGATTCTACAAATGAATGTAAACCGATATTTTTCAAGAATTCGCTTACGAATCTTTTTTCTATGATCAGCTCTACCTAAATAATTTGTTCCTGAAATCTATTCGTTATTTCCTCCCGAATCCTAAAACCCTTATAGGCTTTGAAAATCACTTTCAATTTAGCCCATTCCCTTCTCTCCAATAAGCTAGACCATCCTAATTCATTAATCATTGAAGTGACCCCCCCCCCCCACTAAACCCATCAAATAAATTTACCAAAAACAAATCTAGCCGCCCTCCTTTGTACCATATCAATTTTTCTCTCTAATCGTTGTGGATGTTTGTCCCAAACCACAGAACAATACTCTAAATTAGGTCTTACATAAGTTAAATAAACTTTTGACTTAATTTCCACTAATGTAATAATTTTGAGGACTAACCAGATTTCTAGTACTAAATCTAACCAAATTTGACTTGGAATGGTTTAGTTCCATTGAATTGGATCTACACCATCCTTCAATTTGATCCAGGTCATTCTGTAAAGTAAGCCTATCACAATCATTATCAATTACTCTATATACGACACAATTATCCGCGAAAAGCCTAATAGATGATTGCACGACAGAAGGCAAATCATTTACATATATAAGAAAAAAGAGGACCCAGGACACTACCTTGAATCACCCCAGACGTGACATCTACTCTATCAGACAAACCATTACCCACTTTTACAATTTGAGTTCTATCCCTAAGAAAACACCGAATAAATTTAATTAACTTAACAGACAACCCTGACGAGTTTAATTTTTCTAAAATAATTTTATGACTGACTTTATCGAAAGCCTTGGCAAAGTCCAAAAATACTGCATCTACACACTGACTTTTATCCAAAGCTTCCTGTAATTCCTGAATAAAACAAACTAATTGAGAATTACAGGAATAATTTTTTCTAAAACCATGTTGCCTATGATAGAACCATCCTTGCCCTTCCAAATACGGGCGGATACGAGAGTCTACCAACCTCTCTAAAATTTTGCCCACCAGACTTGTTAAACTCACTGGCCTATAATTACAAGCTAAGCTCTTATCTCCCTTTATAAACAGGAATAACTAACGCTCTTTTCCAACCAATAGGCATAGTTCCCTCATCCAAACATCTATTAAAGAGTAAACATAACAATTTTGAAATATTATCCACTACAAATTTCAAGAGATCACTATTAATTTCATCCTCCCCCGAGGCCTTTCCTGGTTTTAACTCTAATACCTAATGCTACATCCGATTCCAAAATGACTAAATCCTCCATCTGACTATCACTAGAACCTCCATCAACTAACTCACCCTCCTCTAGAACTACAAAAACGGACGAATACTGTCTATTTAATAAATTTGCCTTCAACACATTATCCTCAACCAATTCACCATCATCATCATCATTGAGTATACAGTCCTAAGACTGGTTTGATGCAACAATCCGTCACCACTCGACTCTGTCCCCGTCAGCTGTTTAACCTCTCTAAATGTCTGGCATCCTATATCCCCAATTATTTGGTTGAAATATTCTAATCTGGGTCTTCCCCTTCCCCTTTCTTTCCCACCTCCCCCTCCAAGATATCCCTAAGCAGTCCCCCATGTCTCAGTGTGTGCCCCATCATCTGACCTCTTCTCTTCTCAGACTCTTCCACAAGGTTCTTCTTCTCCGATTCTTCCAAGAATTTCTTCATTTGTAATTTTATCCATCCATTTGATATTCATCATTCTTCTGTAGCACCACATTTCGAAAGCCTCCAATCTCTTTCTCTCCGCTTTTCCAATTGTCCAGGTTTCACACCCGTAAATGGCTATGCTCCATACATATGTCTTCAATAGCAACTTCCTGTTTGCTAAGCTGATTGAGGAGGAGCATAGTAGTTTTTGTTTTGAATTAAACCCCATTTTTGCTTGGGCAATTTTTGATTTAATTTGCTTTTGCTCCTCCCATCCCATGTTATTTTACTTCCTAAGTAACGGAATTCCTTAACTCCTTCTAGTCTTTCTTGGTTAATTTTGATGCATTCCTGTCTCGTTTGTTCTTTTTTTGTACATACTGAGACCTTGGTTTTATTCTTTTTGCTTATTTTCATTTTGATTTCTTCTATTAGGATTTGGTTAATTCCATTCAAGGCGTCCTCTAATTCTTTTTTATTGCTTCCTAGAAGGGCAATGCCTACTGCAAATCTTAACATAGCGATCTTTTGACCTTGGATTTCTATACCTGTATCAATTTTGTCTTTGAATTCTTTAATCGCTTCTTCTATGTATGTGTTGAAAATCATGGGTGACAGCACACATCCTTGTCATACACCTTTTTTTATTTTGCTTCTCTTTGTTCATCACCAATATTTATAATTGCCGTCTGGTTTTGATATAGATTGTAGATTAGTCTTCTCTCTCTGAATTTTATTCCCGCCTGTTTTAATATTTTAAACATAATTTCCCAATTGACGTTATCGAATGCTTTTTCTAGGTCTATGAATCCGATGTAGACAGATTCTTCCCTGATAAAAGCCCTTTCTATTATTAGTCTAAGAGAGAGAATTGCTTCTCGGGTGCCTCTGTTTCTTCTAAAGCCGAACTGGTCTTCCCCCAGATTTTCTTCAACTCTTTGTTCTATTCTTTCTTTGGATTATTTTGGTTAGGATTTGGAGGCATGTGAGGTTAGGCTAATGGTCCTGAAATGTTCACCATCATCCCCTAAAAGCGCGGGGACATTGCCGAAACATTTAATTCCTTAAGAAACGAATAAACATTAAACCAATTTCTATTACTACAATTCCTATCTATATAATTATTCAAATAATTAACTCTAGCCAAATTCTTTTTTTTCAATTAACAGCCTATTTAGCTCGGAATTTTCTTTATGATTCGAAGACCTATTCCTATTAGAATATGCTATCCTACATTTCCGTTTTAAATTTAATGGTTCTATTATAGTAAACAGGATCGTTACCCACTTTAACTAATTTAGAGGGAATAAATTTATATTTTCCTTCTTCCAAAAGATTCATAAGCCCATCCCATTGCTGATCTACATCCCGAATTACAGACCACTCTAAAATTTAGATTCCAAAAAATTATTAAATCCCATTTTATCTCCTAATCTATACAGCCAATGCTTCTTTTCGAAGGTTAGAGACTGACTAACTGATCCCGAATATTCTATTACCACAGAATAATGATCACTAATTCCATCTAACTCCACCCCCTCTAACAGACTGCCTATCCCTTCTATAGACTATATAACCCTTAGGAAATACCTCATTATTCGAAATCTCCTCCCTAAGCCAAGATTCTGTAATTAACAATAACATCTGGATTAATTAAATCCACATGTTGTCCAAAATTTAGAATTTTATTCAAGATACTTCTACAATTTATTATTAACAACTTAAATCTCTGATTTCTATTTCTGAAAATTGTCCTCTTACCCCCTCCATTTAGTTTTTTTGATATTCCAGTATACTCATCAATACACACCTTCCCTAACTTGTAGGAACCAGACCTATTTAAATTAATACCATTCTTGCCTAAATCTTTATAATCTAAATAACTATTTGAATTTATAAACTTACAACCATACTTGAAACAGACACTTTCTAAAATATGATTTGCCCAATTAATCCGTCTAAAATCTACATCCCTTCTATAAATTATACCACTAAATATTAATTTTGCTCCCTGAAATTTATTTCTAAGAGAAATAACTAATCTATCAAATTTTAAACGGAATACCTCAGCAGTAATATCATAGATATTATGCGTGCCTACATGAATAAAAATTAAATCCTTTCTAGCCCCTACATACCTCTCTACCATATTTTCCAACTGCTCAAATTTTATACCGGGGAAACACCGTGAACTAAACCCCCGGGATGCAGTATAAGATGCCGAATTTTTAAATAAAATATCCCCTAAAATTAAAACTCTATTATCAATTTCTCTAACCCATGAATTATCTAGTCTCTTGACAGACCGCCGAATTAATCTGTCCTTGGCCAATAACATTTCTAATAGTATCTAACTCTTCTCGAACCTGAACCAATTCCTTCTCCAAAATATCAATTTTCTCTTTCATCCTTTCTAAACTATCATCTTCGGAAAGAAATCTATCACTGGTTCCAACACCTATACTCCTAGTCTCAATTCTTGAATCACTATATATTTCAACCATATCTAAAAAAAAATTAAAATTTTTTTCTTTTTTGAAATAAAACAAATGTTTACCTTAGCAACGCAGAGATATATTTATTTCTGCCTAATTTCAAATCCAACCCTTGTTTTTCTTATCTTCTAAATGAAAGGACGAGTTACAAAACTCCTCTGTCCAAAAGAGTCAAAAAGAACTAATAAAATATTGGCAAATAGTTGGAAATTTATCAGCAAATTTTTTATTTACCTAACAGCTAAAAGAATAATAAACAGAATTAATTAATTAACATAATTTTAATTGATTAATTCAATTAAAAGTAAAATGAACAACATGCACACGAATAAATAATATTATTATTAAAATTAAAAATTATTTCAAATGCAATGTATTAAAGAGAGAAAGAAAGTCAATTGAAATTCGAAACTTATGGTTTGTGAGATCATATGGTCTGAAAACGAATACAAGGTGGACCATATTCGAAACATGTAGCCAAGCATGTATGAAAATAAATTAGGGTGTAGAAAAAATCATTTTAAATAAATCTCGTGAGTTTAATACACTCTAAGGCGACGATATCTACAATTTTGAGTGTATTACATGGCGATTCCATTCGCTTGGCGTTTAAATTTACTTAATGACTAATGAGTCTAATTCAAAAATAAACTCTCGATATACGGACCAGGGGGTTCCGTATTGCATTTCTGTTCAATCTAAAATTTAGTTATTTTTGTTATTTATGCCCAAAGGTATCTGAAAAATGGAAAGAAAAGTTTTGAGGTGAATTAAATACTCAAACATGCCGGAGAGTAAGATTTCTTTAATATTAAAGATAAATAATCATACAATTGTCACAAGGGGGAAAGTTCAAATATATATATGTAGTTTCAGGGATAGAATTATTTCCTTACTAGACTCATGGGTTGGATTTAAATGACTGTAGGGCGCCAGAGATCAGATTTAAATGTTTCACTTCTGATGAGTTGAAGCCTTGTAATTAGTTGGGCGACCTTCAAAATGTCTTTGTCATTTCTGATATTGTAATAGCTAATTTATTCCTATTAATATGTAGAGAAAAACTCTGTTTTGATTCAAAGAGTAATAGATTAAAACATCTAGGTGTGGATTTTCAAATGTTTATTGAGATTACCCTTTTGTGAAAAACGCTTATCACAGTGATCACAGACAAAAGGCTTTTCGACTGTATGAATTAATAAGTGCGTTTTGAGATTATACTTTAGTGAAAAACGCTTACCGCAGTTATCACAGATAAAAGGCTTTTCGCCTGTATGAACCAATAAATGTTTTTTGAGATCACTATTTTGTAAGAAACTCTTTTCGCAGTGGTCACAGACGAAAGGCTTTTCGCCTGTATGAACCAATAAATGACTTCTGAGATGACTCTTGTGTAAAAAACGTTTTTCGCAGTGATCACAGACAAAAGGCTTTTCGCCTGTATGAACAAATAAATGACTTTTGAGATGACTCTTTTGTGAAAAACGCTTACCACAGTGATCACAGACAAAAGGCTTTTCGCCTGTATGAACAAATAAATGACTTTTGAGATGACTCTTTTGTGAAAAACGCTTACCACAGTGATCACAGACAAAAGGCTTTTCGCCTGTATGAATTAATATGTGACTTTTGAAATGACCCTTGTGTGAAAAGCGCTTACCACAGTGATCACAGATAAATGGTTTTTCTTCAGAGTGATCCAACAGATGTTTGTTAATATTATTTTGACATGATATATTTTTGTTACAATCATCACTTCTGTTTGGTTTGCTATTAGAATGCGTTCCCAAACTTTGATTAGATTGTTTTGAATGCAATTTTTCTGGATCGTTAGGAGAGGATAGAGACCGTTTGGCGGTATGATATTGATTATGAACAGTCGCCTCAAAAGCTTTCTCGCTCTGTGGAGACATGTCAATAAGAGGTTCTACTTTGGTTTCATCACTGTGATTCCGATCAATGAGGTTACTTGTAAATAGTACTTCTTCCGAATGGCCTTTCTGTTTATGGCTTTCAAAATCAGACAATGTTAGAAATCCAGATAAACAATCTTCACAGAAATAATCTTCATTAGTTTCGTTTTTAGTTTGATTAGTTGTGTCTGTAAAAAAATAGTTTAATTGATGAGATGATATTGGAGAAGAAATTCAAAATAGAGCTAAAAAGTTTATTGTTATTTTCTGTTATTGTCAATTGAAAAATCATTTAATATTATCGTCAGTTGGCTTGTATATTGTGATCTAGGCCAGCGAAAGTATGTAGAGAGGCCGGGAAAATATTAGGATTTTTTAAGTTATTATATCTTTACAAAAAAAAAATGAAAATATGTTACTAGTTTTTATAAGTGATACATATATAAGTGACAGATGAATTTAATGACATCTCAATATTCTTAAACGTGGTTAATTTAAATGAAAATGTTGAGCGAATAGGTAAAATTGACCCAAACGTTATAGACAGACAAAATTAAAATTTGATAAAAACCGTACCTATACATATTATTTATTATTAAGTCTGGGATTACAATTAATATACTATATAGCAAATATACTTTCATTTGCAAATATACCTATTTCTCAAGAAAAATCAAATTTGGCCATTTATTTTAACAACAAAAATAGATTTCAAAACTTTCTTACTTGGCAGACATCTTCAGCATTCTAAGCCAAATTCAAATTTTATCTATGCAAGGAAATCAACACAACATTTTTTCGACGCGAGATAAAATAGAGGCGATGAAAATGAAACTTCGTACCTATATGGATTCGAAAAATAGAATCGAATGTTTCCAAATTATTCTCAAATGGTTAGACATAATTGTGAATTTGATAAAGAACATGCAAATTATTTAATTCAATGTCATCTCTCAAAAATTATTTGACAAATAGTGAAATTGATAGAAAATTGGGGATTCGAGAACCCTATAATAACTGGGATATTACCAATTTATTACCAACCCACAATCACAATCTAATTGAATTGATCAAGGATTTAAGTTTTAATTCACTTTTCAAGAAAAAAAGATTGGTACAATTTTGGATACATATTCGGAAGGAATATATGGTACACCTGTTCACCATCACCATACAACATTTATTGCATTTTACTTCCACATATCAGTTCGAAAAGGGCTATTCCACAATGGCCAATATTAAAACGAAGCAACGTAATATCCTCCGAATAGAGTCTTGCATGTGAATAGCTTCAAGTAACTCATTTGAAATACAAATAGACAAATTAGTGGGGTGTATTCCACAACAGAAGTCTCATTAATTTGGCGCATTTGGTTTATAATGGTGTATGTGTATTACCGATTCTATTAAATGTTATTATACATTTTGTTTTCGCTTGTTTTGACTTGCACATTACTATTTATTTTGTTTTTGGTATTTTTTTTAAATTTATCTTGGAATAAGATCGTATCCTCATCTCATCGTATTTATTTTTTTGTGAAAAATTCTATTTGATTTTTAGTTATACGTTACGTTGGCAGGTTTTAGCCACGTATTCTGGTTTTGAAACCTACCTAGTAATTTATATCTCAACCAAACATTCTGTGAAAAAACAGGCCAAGTTCGAAAAAATAGTTAAATCTAATGTGTAGCCAAGTTGGTTTTGCTGACCTGTCAGTGAGTGAGTGAGTGCCAAAATTAGCTATATTCTCAGGTCCATATCTCAGAATCTATTTAAGCTATATTATTGAAATTTGGTACTCTCCTCAAGATGGATTACATAGTTAGATGTGTTACTTTCTTCCCTTGAAAGTAGAAGGGAAATTTTTGATCTCAGATTTTTCATGGAGGCCCTCCACGATAGTCTGGCGATCCCAGAGCTGGATATCTTTTACAGAGTGCTGGATATCTTTTACAGAGTGCCTCGCCCTGGTTTGAGACGGTTCGAGAGTTTTTATTCGGAGCGACCCGGAGTGCTATCACCGATTGCCAGATGTATTGTGACGGCTAATAATAATGACCACCTTATTGATTTCTTCTGAAAGATGGCCAAGCCCAACCCTTTACAGCGTTGATCTGATTATTTAATATTATACCCAGTAGCCTATATTCCCAGTCAAATATTTATTTATTTTTCTTGACCATGGCGGTTTCGTGCCTATTTATTTATTTATTTTTTATTCATTGACTACGGCAACTTCCAGTCTACTTATTTATTTAACTGTTTTTTTTTTTTTAATTATTTATTTTTAAACAACAATTTCTTTAAACCCAGTGACATATTCTATTTATTTTTTGTTTTATTTATTTGGTTATTTATTCTTCCCAGTGTATTTATTTATTTATTTTTATTATTTGGACGACATGCGGTATTCCATTTTTTACTTTATCCAATGCAAAGCATGGGTAAAGTATTGTAATCGCTCTCGGGGCAAGCGTGGCTTCAAAGGGTCCTCAGGTAAAGACTACGGAACCCATGGACTCAATTAAAGTCACAAATTGTAGTATTCAATTAGGTTGAATTTTAGCACGTGACGGTTTTGCCAAAAATTACATGGGGTCTCGGCGAGAGGCCAAAAAGTGCGATTTTTTCATTTAGTGCGTGCGGATGGATGGATGGATGGATGGATGTATGGATGTATGGATGTATGTTATCGTTTTTTTGGCCCACGATTTTTTCCACACCGTTGCACCGATTGAAATGAAATTGAAAACCCACTAATAGTTTAACAAAATGAAGCGCTGATTAGTTTTTGGTACATATCGGCCCACAAACATTAGTACTTTATTTAAGTACTTTATTAGTTTTTTTAATATCTTGAAAATGACTTAACCAATTCTTATGAAATTTAATATTCTAATTAAGTACCTTGGGAGCCACAGAAAAGGTTAAATAAAGTTTTTAGTAAAATTATATTTTAAAGTACTTTACTCTAGAATAAAATAGTACTTTTTTTAATTTTTTATTTTAAATTATTTAAAATTTATTCATTTGATCGTTTTAAGATAGCTCATTTAACCTAACTTAAGTAAGAATGGTTAGGCTTCTCGCTGTGAAATGGTAAAAATTTGGGAGGAAATTTTATAAGTAACCATAGCAACTGCGTTGTTTTCTTATCCGTTACCTTTGCTTAAGACATAGAGGAATCGACTTTAAACCAAAAATAGCGATTGATTCTCATCTAATACTTGAGGAATAACCATTCTATATTGGATTTTTGACGTTTCGGTTTTTATTGGTAACCATTGCTGAAGACACAGAGAAATCGACTTTAAACCAAAAATAGCGATTGATTCTCATCTAATACTTGAGGAATAACCATTCTATATTGGATTTTTGACGTTTCGGTTTTTATTAGTAACCATTGCTGAAGACATAGAGAAATCGACTTTAAACCAAAAATAGCGATTGATTCTCATCTAATACTTGAGGAATAACCATTCTATATTGGATTTTTGACGTTTCGGTTTTAATTGGTAACCATTACTGAAGACATGGAGGAATCGACTTAAAATCAAAAATAGCGATTGATTCTCATCTAGTACTTGAGGAATAACCATTCTATATTGGATTTTTGACGTTTCGGTTTTTATTGGTAACCATTGCTGAAGACACAGAGAAATCGACTTTAAACCAAAAATAGCGATTGATTCTCATCTAATACTTGAGGAATAACCATTCTATATTGGATTTTTGACGTTTCGGTTTTTATTGGTAACCATTGCTGAAGACATGGAGGAATCGACTTTAAACCAAAAATAGCGATTGATTATCATCTAATACTTGAGGAATAACCATTCTATATTGGATTTTTGACGTTTCGGTTTTTATTGGTAACCAGTGCTGAAGACATAGAGAAATCGACTTTAAACCAAAAATAGCGATTGATTATCATCTAATACTTGAGGAATAACCATTCTATATTGGATTTTTGACATTTCGGTTTTTATTGGTAACCAGTGCTGAAGACATAGAAAAATCGACTTTAAACCTAAAATAGCGATTGATTCTCATCTAATACTTGAGGAAAAACCATTCTATATTGGATTTTTGACATTTCGGTTTTTATTGGTAATCATTGCTGAAGACATGGAGGAATCGACTTAAAATCAAAAATAGTCATCGATTCTCATCTAATACTTGAGGAATAACAATTCTACATTAGGTTTTTGACGTTTCGATTATTATTGATAACCATTGCTGAAGACATGGAGGAATCGACTTAAAATCAAAAATAACGATCGATTCTCATCTAATACTATAGGAATAACCTTATTGCATTCCATTTTTGATGTTTTGACTATTAATGGTAACCTCTACTGAAAACGTGGAAGAATCGACTTAAAATCAAAAAGACTAAATTCTTTTTTGGTAAACAACTCAAGCTTGAAACGTCCAAAACCTAATGTAGAATTGTTATTCCTTAAGTATTAGATGAGAATCGATGGCTATTTTTGATTTTATGTCGATTCCTCCATGTTTTTTTTTTTATGATAATGATGAGAGAAGGAGTTACACCAAAAAGGTGCAACCCCTAAAGGCCTGGGTTGGCCCCTCCATCGTAAAAAGAAGAAGAAAGAATTTTATGGGTTGGGCGGGGGTCGAAGGTATCTGTGGATACGGGTCTTAAATAGCTGAAGGTTATAGGTCGCGGGAAAGATGGTGGCAGGGAGCGAGTTCCAGTCTCTGGAGGTCAAAGGGATAAAAGAGTTGGCGAAAGCGCTTGTTCGAATTTTATCCAATTTGACAGCGAAGGGGTGCTGAGCGTTAGAAAACCGCGTGTTTCGCGTAAAGAGGGCATTAGGGGGGATAATTGATTTCAGCTCGACTGAACAGACACCGTGATAGTATCTGTAGTACAGGGAAAGGGCAGAAACGGTTCTTCGGTGAGCCAGGGAGTCGAGTGAGTTGGTTAGAGCCGGTTCTCCTATTAGTTTAATTGCTCGCTTCTGAATTGCATCCAGTGTGGCAAGAGAATGCTTGGAGGCACCCCTCCACAGATGAGAGCCATATTCGAGACAGGGACGAATTTGAGCCTTATACAGCATAAGGAGTTGACTGGGAGTATAACAGCGTCTAGACCTAAATAGGAGACCAAGCTTGCGCGCTGCAGCTTTAGCAGTGGTTGAGATATGGTCATTCCATGAAAGGTCAGACCCTAGAGTTACGCCTAGCATTGAAATTTTATCCCTGAATTCTAGTGAGTTTGAGTCGAATGATATATTTGGGAGGTTTCTGTCGACGCGCCTAGAAATAAGGCAACACTGAGTTTTCCCTGCATTGAAGTTAACTAAGTTTTGGGATCCCCAGTTTTTAAGTTTGCATAAGTCTAAATTAATTGAAGAGGCAATGTCTGCACGGTTTTTATGCGATGCAGGGGCGTTATGTAGGGTGCTGTCATCTGCGTAACAATGTACCGGATTGGAGGGCAAGTTTAGAAGGTCGTTGATATAGATAAGAAAAAGCGTAGGGGAGATAACCGATCCCTGAGGAACTCCAGCGTTGGTGTGGAAGGGGGAAGATGATATTCCATCGATGACAACCTTAATGCTACGGTCTGAAAGAAAACTTTCGAGCAACTTACAGAGTTTCGGTGCAAGGCCGACGGAGGTCAATTTGGCAAGAAGATTTTTGTGCCAGACCATATCGAAGGCTTTTGAAATGTCTAAAGCTACCGCGAGGGTCTCATTCCCGGCCTCCAAGGTTTTGTTCCAGATATGAGTTACATATGCTAGGATGTCACCTGTCGACCGGGATTGCCTGAAGCCGTATTGCCTATCGTGGATAAATTTATTTGACTCTAAGTGTCGTAGAACTTGTCTTCAGAAATGGTTACAATAATAACCGAAATGTCAAAAATCCAATGTAGAATGGTTATTCCTCGACTATTAAATCAGAATTATTTTTAATTAATGTCAACATGAACTACAAATTGAAAGTGATATCTGATTAATAATAAAGGAACAAACATATTATTATTTCAAATGAATTTGGATAAAGTTTAGCAACGATCCGTTGCAGTTTAT
>JALMQS010000209.1:0-39972 GCA_024734495.1 Forficula auricularia
AAAGAATTGTCATGCCAACTCACTCTAAAGAAATATTGCAAATTGAAATTCAAAATATTTTGGATATAAAATTCAACGACCAATAGAGCTCATCTTTTGTTTGTTTTTTCTGAAGGTCAATTTTCACAGCTGTGATTTTTTTTCATAATGAATCCTTATTATTAGATATTTAACAAATATTATATTCGTTTTGGTCAGAATACCAAATATTCTACGGGAACTCTTGTCAAATAGCTGAAAATTATCGGAAACTTTGGAGCCAATAACTAGTACTTTTATTTTGATTATGATGAATAGATGTAGGGTTAAACAGTTTCTACTTAATTTACTATTCTGTTTAGATTAATGAGAAAGAAATCTATTGATATTGTGTACTTTTCTTTTTATATTTTGATTTAAAATTGTTTAATTGAAGTTGTATAGAAAGGTGTTGAATTAATAAATAAATACAAACACCACATAAAAACATCAAAATACAAACTTGTTTTTATCATGCGTAATTTATGATAATTAAAAAAGTAATTTAGTAGTATCTTTTATTTTAAACGAAAATACCCATGTAACTGTCTCAAAGTTCTTCTTTTCTTACCATTACAAACTATTCAGTACTATATGCTCAAGTAATCGGTATTCAGAATATAGTCTAAATGTGCCCGAATAGATCGAATAAAGGACAGTTTTTGTTGCCACTTTTATTAATATCTATACAATTAACGGAAGCATTTTGGGCAATTCACTTATTTTTCATCTATTTTCGTACACTGTAAAATATAATTTAATGGCACAGTGCTTTCTTTGTTCGTAATTTTTGTTGGAAATCGGGCCGTAGCCATCTAAGAAATCTATGTCCTTTTAATTAAATTCATACAATTGGAAATTCATTTTACCAAATATGTAATTAAAATTTAAGCTATAATGGCCTCGCACTACATCACCATTCAATTGTCAAAAGCGCCGCCGTTAATTCTCTTAGCATTAATAATTGTTAATGGGTTTTTATTTAATTTCCACCCATACAGTGAATTCTCATTCAATTGAAAATATTTTGTTTTGCCTAGAGTAGCGGAGTTGTTGATTCACAAAGAGAAATCAATGAGGTTGTTCTCTGCTTGATACAAATAAACAGTAATATAGGTGACAAGATTTGAGAATATCGTCCTGAATCCTTCGGCTGGTCGCTGTTTGATTTCTTTAATGAATTCTCAATCAGTGACACATCCAAGTCACATTTCAACAATCTTGTAGCTTGAAAAAATAGCTTCGTCTAATCTCATTGGTTGCATTAGAAATATTCTTCTACCCTCTCTTCATCAAGTGAATACTAGAATTTGTTTTACCGAAGAAAAAAATGCCTGCGTGAAGCAGTCCTTATTAACTAATCAGATTATTGTGATTTTTATGATTGTGCTCTTGGTGAAAATCTTATCTTCAGTGAAAAACACGTATAAGACGATGATCAGCGGCCAGCCGAAGCATTTAGGGAGATTTACCTAAATCTTTTTATCTTTATCGCGACGTTGAGAAAGTACTGCGATCGAAATTGGAAATGAGAATTCCCAGCTTTCTACTGACGATATTTTGAACGCGATAATCGCAGAGACCGAGCTCCCTCGCGACGGTTTCCATCGAACGTTCCGGTTTGATTCCAAATGATATAGTATTGCGAGAAGGAGTTAGTCCAAGAAGTTACAGCCCTAAAGACCTGGATTGGCCAGTCCAGAAGGAGAGCACACTCACTAACAAACTAACTAACAAAATTTTTTGACAAAATAATAAATATCTCTTAAAATATAAATTTTTATATCTTGTAGACAGAATCTTCAAATCCACTCACTGTTAAAGGGTTACATGGAGAATGTCTGGAGGAACTGAGTTGTTTACATCGAAGCAGTTTGCACACAACTGATTAATTTTTAATTCTTGTGTGCGCAATTTCTTTATTTGCGAATGAATATTTTAATTAAGAGAAAACAATCAAATTAAAGTTATCCGAAGATGAGACTCTGACAGATCGATTTGTCCACCAAAAACCTAGTAATGTTTGATTTTTATCGAAATGGTTAGAGCCGATTTCGGGATACTTTATACTCGTTGAAAAACTTAAGATATTTGATAAGTGTACCTATTATTATTAAAAAATATCAAAAATATTTAAGTGAACATGCACTTCAGGTTTTTCGATTTTAGCCAAAATCTGCCAAGTTCTATCCTCTAGATAGTTTATATCTCAAATCCCTAAAACTCTGCGACTTGTCGTAAACGAGATATTAACGATTAATTTTTTTTGCGGCACTCCTAATTTATACTCCCTTCCTTTATTGCAATTGGATTAAAATTTATACACGACTAACAACATACTAGTGACACTTGTACTGATTTAGAAGAAAATTCGTTAAGTATAGCGGTTTTTGAGAAAATCACAAAAAACGAAAAAGATTTCAAGTAAATGCCATTTTCTGGTATTTCGATATCAAGAGCTTGTTGTATTCCTTCTAGCCTATATTGAGTTTAAGTTTCGAGTTCTGTAGTTCTGAGACTTACGGTTGCGAAACGCAGGGGGTATACATATACATATACGTATACATATATGGTATACATATACACGCACGGACCAATGGATTTTTGATCACTTTTGGCATCTGGGGACCACAATATCCGTTTTTTTTTTGTTATAAACCGCTTTTAAAAGATTAAGGGCATCAATTTCTCCCACTAAGAAGTGACAAAGTGAAATTAAATTTTTTTCATCAAGGAGATAGGAGCTCTCAAAGTTGGAGCTTGACAAAACTTAATCTGACACATTTGGTAAAGTTAAGTTTTGAGTTAAAGGGTTTTAGAAGACAAGGCTATGATAACGCAGTTAATACGAAAGGAATAAGAAAGGGTGTACAAAATAGAATAGGCACTTGAAAAATATCCAAGGGCTTTATGTCCCCTGCGCATGTCATTCTTTAAACATAGTTGTGAATGATGCATCGTCTTCTCTATAGAACATTTTTTTCCTATTAAACAAGAAATTTAGTTTTTTTTCTGGTTCTACAAAGCGTTGGTAAGGGCTAAAAAAATATTTCACAATTAACTCTAAATCCATTGAGTGCTAGTAGGTGGTAAAGCAGAGGAGATGCGTTAAAACCTTTATGATTTCAACTTTGCGAAATCTATGATGTTATTGGATAAAAATTACTTGGTAGGTTTCACATTAATGTGAATGTGGACAACATGACACGGAGGCTCAGGCGAATTAAACCGCATGAACTTGTGGAAGGTGTCCACTGATAGGAAGAAAGAAAAAGAAGACAAATAATTTAAAAAAATTAATCAAATATTATGTAAAATATTGATTGAAGTTGTATAAATCTTAAATATAAGACTGATATTACTTATTAGCTGCTGAGCAGCTAGATTGTAATTGTTATAATAATAATAAAAAAAAACATTAATGTGAAACCTACCAAGTAATAATTGAATGTAATGGGCAGCCCAGAGTTAGTGAGGAAAGAAAATAACACATATAAAATAAGGTGTAATTTATTGGAATCCTCCTTTCCTTTCAAACCGACGTTTCGATGATTTTTCCCTCCTTCAGGGTTTCAAAGGGTCAATGAATGAAACAAATAAAATGTTTCCCTTCTCTCCACAGTTTTTGAACACTACTGTGGAGAGAAGGAGAAAACATTTTATTTGTTTCATTCATTGACCCTTTGAAACCCTGAAGAAGGAGGGAAAAATCCTCCGAAACGTCGGTTTGAAAGGAAAGGAGGAAGGATTCCAATAAATTGCACCCTATTTTATATGTGTTAATTTTTTTCTTTCCTCACTAACTCTGGGCCGCCTTCCATTACATCCAATTATTCGGTCTAGCTTCGGATTCGTCCCGTTTTTTTCATTGGTATTAGACCTTTTTTTGTTAGGTTTGTTCAAGCCTAACTTCTTTGTTTATGAACCGATTTCGATGATACTTTTTTTATTGGAAAGGAGGTATCTTAGGGATGGTGCCATATTAATTTGGTCAAGTTCTGATCATATGATCACTATTAAAAACATCACTAAAAAGAGAAAAATAAAAATAATTTTTAAGAAAAAAATAAAACCGACTTCAAACAATTAAATGCAACAAATAAAATACACTAAAAGGTATAAAATAATTATTATCTTATTTAATTACAACTAAACGACGAAATATTAACATGAAATTACTTTTTGAAGTTGGTGCCAAACATATACCTTTTATGAATCGCACTCGACGGATCTTACTTAGTACGTTTGGAGGGTATGCTCGCTTATAGGTATAGTTTGTTTGGCACCGACTTCAAAAAGTAATTTCATGTTAATATTTCATCATTTAGTTGTAACTAAATAAGATAATAATTATTTGTATACCTTTTAGTGTATTTTATTTGTTGCATTTAATTTTTTGAAGTAGGTTTTATTTTTTCTTAAAAATTATTTTTATATTAAACAGGTTATATTGTATATTTTATTTTGATGCCTTATTTCGTTATAAGAAAACATACAAAAAGTGAAAAGTTATAGACAATCTGGAAATGATCAGATGAAAATTGCTGCTACTGACATTGCAGAGAAGAATTTCCTGCCGAAATTGAAGTTAGAGCCAGAAGGAAAAATCGTCACTTTGACAATGAAGAACTGTCGATGAACCATAAACAGAGGAGAATGAATTTAATATAATTTTCCCTTATATTCTGGACATTTCAAAGATCCACGCTTCTGAAAACCCATAGCAAAAATTTGCTGTTTTTTATGACATTTTAAAATTCAAGGATATAGATCAGCGATTCTTAACAGGGGGGCCGCCAAAATATTAGAATTTTTTAAGATTTAATATCTTTACAAATAAAAAAAAAAAATAAAAAACAAACATGTTACTAGTTTTTAAAAGTGATACATTTAGGGGCATTTCACGCCAAATCGGACGGTTTGAAAAATTTTAATTTTTGATTTCCTTCATTTTTTGACATTTTTTAGTACCCATCAAAAAACTTTTCCTGATAAATTTTGAAATTGTTTTTATCAGCGGTTTAAAAGATATGAATTTCGGTTTTTCCTATAACTTCTTCAAAAATGGTTCAAATTCAAAATTTTTGTTTTTTCACATACTTTTTAGAAAAAAATACAAACAAATTATTTAAAGTGTTTTTATATGCAATTTTCGAGTTTAAAAATTTTAATCTTGTTTTTGAAACTGTATGTAGGTACTCTTATTTTAAACGTCTATTCATTAAGACCGGGTTGATGTCGTCCTATGACAATTACTATTTTTTTTTTCGATTTTCGATTTTGATTTTCTTTCAACCAACTAAAATACTAATTATTTATTTTAAACACCTGTTTACGATAAAAATCAATTCAAAATAACTAAAAAAAGAGAACTCAAAACCAAAAAGTGGTTTTAATAAAGATTAATATAGCAAATAAAATTTTCAAAAAATCGAAAAAAATAGTTATTATCATAGGACTACTATGAACCAGGTCTTAAAATTTGTAGAATGAATAGAAGTTTAAAATAAAAAATTATCAAAAAAATCGAAGAGTAGCTACATACAGTTTCAAAAACAAGATTAAATTTTCAAGCTCAAAAGTCGCATTAACATATAAAAACAGTTTAAATAATTTTCTTGTATTTTTTTATAAAAAGTATGTAAAAAACAAAAGTTTCAAAAAAAGAAAATTGAATTTGGACCATTTTTGAAGAAGTTATAACGAAAAACGGAAATTCGATATCTTTTAAATGGGCGATCAAAAAAATTTCAAAATTTACCAGGAAGAGTTTTTTAATGGGTACTAAAAAATGTGTAAAAAATGAAGGAAATCAAAAATTAAAATTTTTCAAACCGTCCAATTTGGCGTGAAATGCCTCACAAGTAAGTGACAGATGAATTTAATGTCATCTCAATATTTTTAAACATGGTCAAACTAAATGAAAACGTTGAGCCCAATCAAACAGACAGACAAAATTACAAGTTAAATAAAATCGTGTAAATATTTTTGTATGTTTAGGTTCACAATTTTTTACGAGTAATTACCTAATGGTAGGGGGGTACTTAAAGTATTTTAAGATTTTAAGGGGGCCGCGACTAATAAAAGGTTAAGAACCACTGATATAGATGACAAAAGGCTAGAAAATTATTGTACCATTCTCCAGAGTCAATACTTTCTGTTGAAAATCAATCAGATCTTCAAGAAGAATTACGTGAGGTATCTCGAATGCAACCATATTCTATGAAACCTTAGGATGTTTTAAATTATTCATGCCAAAACAACTTAATTACTTTGTATCCGATTATTCTTGTAGCTCTGAGAATTTTATTAACACTCCCTAACTCTGTAGCTAAGGGGGGGGGGGAGTTTCTCCAAATTAAAATTAATAAAATACTACTTAAGTAGTTCAGCAAACAAAACTTATAAATCTGTCATTAATTTCTATTGAATCTACATTAGCAATTAGTCTAGAGTCTAGACCAGTGTTCCTCAACCTTTTGTAGAGCGAGGAACCCTAGAGCACTATATATATTAATTTCTGAGGAACCCCCTAGTATACTAAAATATGAGATATTTAATTTTTCGTCAAAATATCAACATGATGCTACTTTTATAGCTTCCAAATATAACATACCGTCGCGGATAACAGTGCTGCCACATTCTAAAAAATTGCTAGATTTTGGGAAAATTGAGTACAAAAAACGTGTATTTTAAATTACAATACCTAACATTTTTATTTTCATGAATAATATTACATGTATATTATAGTAATTTCATTGGGATACCCATATGCCCATTTCGGATCGGACAGGTTTTTTTTACATATTCAATGTATGCTCATAAATAACATTCTCATCTATTTGAAAAGCAATATTATTTCAACCATCATTAATAACAAAATAATAATAAAACAATTTAAAGGATGTTTTCATTTTGTTACTAAATGTAACGTAATCGTTTTATTATAAGAATGTTAAGGAATTTTAGAGCAACAAAAATGGTATCACTGAGACAATAATAGTGATGTCCACCGCATTCTTAAGTATCAATGGTTTTATTTGACTGTAAGGTAATACTTAGACCCTAAATTTAGTATTTTTTCTTTACATCACAAATTTTTTGAGGGATGATACTACTAACTACTATTTTTGTTTTTCTATTTTTTATTTTATTGACCTCTAGGCGCGGGGAACCCCAAACCTCCCTTTGTGGAACCCTGGGTTGAGAATCACTGCTCTAGACTGCATATCCCTAATTAATGTATTTGCTAAAGTTAAAGTTAGAATTGTAAAACTAAAGTAAAATGTTGTAGATGATAGTCGATATCTGTAATTTAAAGTAGTTTTTTATTTTGAAAATAAAAATAGTTTTGGTATATTTTCTGCAGTTTTGTTGTTATTTTGTTTTTTAATCACAATCTAGGATTATTTTAAAGAAAAATCATTTAATGGGCGGCATCATACTGAGAAAATCTACCACATTGGATAAATCTACACAATTTGAATAAAATCAATAACATTTAGGAAAAGCGGTGTTGGTTTATAGTGAAACATATTAAACACAGGAGTTTTTTAACGGATTATAGTGGTGTTTCACAAGTAAAAATAAAAATTAAAAAATTCTTTTAATTATATTTTTGGAGTTTTATTTTACTCTATACATATTTCGGGTTTTTAGCCCATCATCAGGAGTTTACAAAAGACTGTGTGTTTTTAAATTCCTGATGATGGGCTAAAAACCCGAAATATTTATATAGTAAAATAAAACTCCAAAAATATAATTAAAATAATTTTTAATTTTTTTAATTTTAATTTTTACTTGTGAAACACCACTATAACCCGTTAAAAAACTCCTGTGAATAAAATCAGACAATTTCTATACCAGAGAATTCTAGCCCTTTGGACCAATGGGCTTCCTCATAGCTTACAAAAAGACAAATCTCAACCAAAACATTCTGTGAAAAAACAGGCCAAGTTCGAAAAAGTAGTGAAATCTAATGTATAGTCAAGTTAAATTTGCCAAGAATAATTAAGTTGAGAGTAGATCTCTCAACTTAATTATTCTTGGCGAATTTAACTTGGCTACACACTAGATTTCACTAATTTTTCAAACTTGGGCTGTTTTTTCACAGAATGTTTTGGTTGAGATTTCTCTTCTTTTTGTAAGCTACGAGGAAGCCCGTTGGTCCAAAGGGCTAGAATTTTTATTTTTGACTCCGCCAACCCATTTTGAGTGGTTAGTTTTTGAATTTCTAGCTTTCAAGAGGCCCACATAATATGTATACAAAATTTAGTTGATTTTGGTCCAACGGACTAGAATTTTCATTTTTGACCCTCCTCCCCATTTTGAAGAGGTTAAAAGATAGAAAGTTTGGATTTTTGAAATTTTTCCTTTGTTTGTTTGTCCCAAACTCTACTAGCAGGCGAAATTTCATGACACTGGAATGATTGGAAGTACCCTATAGGTTTTGATGACCTGTCAGTGAGTGAGTGCCAAAATTAGCTATTTTCTCAGGTCCATATCTCAGAATCTATTTAAGCTATATTATTGAAATTTGGTACTCTCCTCAAGAAGGATTACATAATTACATGTGTATAATTTCAGCTCTGTATCTTAAATGGATTCCGAGCTGTAGGCGGGTCGAAATTGGCTTGAAATGGTTCGGGTAAATAGCGAAGAGCGTGTACGGCTAAGCTAATGCTCTAACATGACCTGCGCACGCTGTGCGCTTTGACCTATTTTTTAGATTACAGGTTATTATTATTCAAACCTGAAAATGTTGGTATAATAAATTTCTACAATTATTAAATTATAGGGTATTAAAGTGATAGTGATAGTGTGACGTCACAATACAGGGGGCTCCATGAAAATGTGACAGATGTGACACAGGAGGAGGGGAGGTAAAAATCATGAAATTCGTGTGACGTATTTTATGCACCCCCCTGTCATAACGCCTTTTTTCAACATGACTAATTGACTCTTCTCAATTTCATTTAGACTAAAAATTAAGATAAACAATTTTTTCATAATCAGTGTGCTTATAAATAATTATACCTATGTTAACGGAACAGCATACATTTTTTCTCGATTAAAAGAGATTAGTTGATTTTAGGCTTGTTGCAAAAAAGTATATCGATATTTAGTGAATGCGCTACCTCTAATTATTTTTTTTTGTTTTCCCAAATACAGATCATAAATCGGATTTCGAGATGAGATTCGTTAAAGATCCGTTGAACGATCAACTGAGTCATAAAGGGGATGTCAACAATTTTTTTCATACAAAATTATTTACTCCACAGATCTCCGCGCAAACAAAAGGTAAGATAACTACAACCTACCTATTTAATTAATGTTTTGACAATCAGTCTGATGGTCTGAAAGAGCTATAAGGTTACAAAAACTCATGGTTTATTTTTTTATGCAATCAAATGAAAGGGGCGCCCCAAAAAGATGCAACCCCTATGGTCTCGAAAGACTCTTGAATTACTGAAGAAAAGGAGAAAGTGATTAAACGAAAGGGTAGGGACATAAGTGCCTGTGAACCAGGTCATCAATGTTTTGAGATTATAAGTGTTGGGAAAGACAGGAGGCTGTTTTAGTTCCTTGAAGTCATGGGGGAAAATGAAGTGGTCTGGCACTTTTCCAATTTAACCGCGAATGGATGTTAGGAACAGTAGCGCAACTAGGATTTTGTCCTGGGGGGGGGGGGGGGGGGCTAATACTAAAACACACCAACACACATATATATAAACATTTTCGTAAAATGCCAAAAATAATGTTTTGACAATTTCAAAGTTAAATAATTTAATTTAATAACGTTGAATCATTCGCATCCATAATAAATAACAATTGAAAGATGAATAGTAGGGAATTGGACAATCAATGAAAAACAGAGTTATATTCTAATCTCCCAAGAGGAAACATGAAGAAAAAGACATTATATATTTTTCAAAATTTTCAATGTATAAATCTTAATTTGTAACTAATTGGAAATATTTGTGATAGACTGATGATGAAGGCAATGCCTTCGAATCTATAGTCTCTAGAAATAATTAAAAATTATTTTATTTAAAAAACAGAAGACTCTCTCATTTTATTTTTAACCTAAAATAAAAGCAATTCTGTTACCATCGACAGTGAAATCTTTTATTCAACTAATAAAAAACAGAGTTTTTATTAAATGGGCTAGACGTTTCGTCGATTTATTTCGACTTCCTCAGTGGCCCATTTTATCATTCATTGTCAAAAGACAATTCCACTATGCAACGAAACATCCTTAATCTTTTTTTATAATTTTCAAAGACATTTTTGCTTCAATTACTCAACAATCTTGAACTTTTTCATTTTTAACAATTAAAAAATCAAAACAAATACCATGTCTGTTAAAAATAACATAAAAGTTTTATAATTTGTTAATTTTTTAATTGTTAAAAAAGGAAAAAAAGCTCAAGATTGTTGAGGAATTGAGGCCAAGAATGTATTTTAGAAATAATAAAAAAAGATTAAGTATAAAGTAAAGAAAAAATTTTTTGAATTTTTTTTTTCGAACTTTTTTATAAAAATATTAAGTATAAAATACTAGCTAGGTTTCACATAAATAAAAGATCAGATGCTTGTTTAGCACGACTTAATATATATTTCGGGGTATAAGCCCATCTTCAGGAGTTCACAAAGGACACTATGAGCCGATTGTATGTCGCAAAGTAAATTATTTTTACCACTAACACAGTGTAGATGGTAAATGGAGGGACTGGGATGGCCAATCAGATGCCAGGCACTGACAGTACATTCCTCAACAATCTTGAGCTTTTTTTCCTTTTTAACAATTAAAAAATTAACAAATTATAAAACTTTTATGTTATTTTTAACAGACATGGTATTTGTTTTGATTTTTTAATTGTTAAAAGGGAAAAAGTTCAAGATTGTTGAGTAACTTGAGTGATAACTCCATTTACCATCTACCCTGTGTTAGTGGTAAAAAGCATTTACTTTGCGACATACAACCGGCCCTAAGTCGTGCTAAACAAGCGTCTGGTCTTTTATTTATATGAAACCCACCTAGTTTATATTTAAAAAAATTTTCAAAAAAACGTTTCTTTACATTATTTAATGTTTCACCAAGAACCTACACCATTCTCCCTTAACAAAAAAGATTAAGGATGTTTCGTCCCATTGTGGAATTGTCTTTTGACAAAGAGTGATAAAATGGGCAACTGAGAAAGTCGAAATAAATCGACAAAACGTCTGGCCCATTTAATAAAAACTCTGTTTTTCATTTATTGTCCAATCCCTACTATTCCTCTTTTAATTTTATTATTATTATCATTTCCGTCCATAATTTGTATTAATTTGAAAGTTTATAATAGGAAAATAAGGACACGTTTTTATGTGTGACTTTTTTATTTATCACATTCGTCTAATGGCATGGCATGACTATTTGAAGCCCTGAAGCAGTCGGCAAAGTTGACGAAACGTTGCCTGATAAATAAAAAAGTCACACATAAAAACTTGTCCTTATTTTCCTATTATAAACTTTTAATTTAATTTCATATTATATTTCAGTCTTGTCTTTAAATGATTAAACTTAGAAATTCTTCAAAACTTTATTTTTGGCATTTTACGTAAATGTTTTCATTTTTGTTTTGTTCTAGGCTTCAATTTAACCAGTGCAAACATCAAACAGTCAAAAAGGCAAAATGTACCAAGTTTTAATAAAAAAAAAGACAATCTAAAAATTACAGGACAAAATAGCATATCTTTATTTTTTTTTATTATCAATCGATTTATTAAAAAATTTGCTAGACTAACAACGAGACAACCAGACAGACTAAGGGCTGGTTGTATGTCGCAAAGTAAATGCTTTTTACCACTAACCAAGGGTAGATGGTAAATGGAGAGGCTGGGATGGCCAATCAGATGACAGGAACTTTCAGTGCCAAGGGAAGATCCCTTGGTTAGTGGTAAAAAGCATTTACTTTGCGACATACAACCGGCCCTAACTAACAGACATTTTGACAAAACAATTATTACCTCAAAAAATATAATTTTTTCGATGTTCACTTATTAGGACTTTTTTGTAGACCAAAATGCCATGTTTTCGCTCAATTTTTTTAATCAAAATAGTTCCAACCGTTTTTTGAGATATTTCGAAAAAAAGAAGTGAAAAAAACACTTTTTTCATTCACGATTACAATACTTGACCATACCCTGTATCGTAAAGTAAAAAGACACCAGTCTCTTAATAAATAGTTGTTCTAGACGAATATTTCCCAATCTTTTTTGTACCATGCCTCACCTAAACCTTTCTAAAATTCCTATGTATAGGCTTACCATAATATTTTTTTCTCAAATCGGGACGATTTCGAGAGTTTATTCGAAAAGAAAAAAATGAGCTTCTATATATGATTTTACAAAGAGAGAATTATATTCAGCAAAGAATTTATTATTCAAAAAGTTAGTTTTTTTTTGTGAAGTGCTTAACAAAGAAAAACAATTAAGTAGTAATGAATTTTAATTACTATTAACTGAGCTAAACTATTAATATATATATATCACTAGCTTGAACTCAGGTTAAAAATTATTCTCTCCAAGGCGATCCTAGTATTAAATCACGGATAAAAATAAATATTTACTCATTGTGCTTTAAAATGTTTGAATCGCGGAGAAAAATATTATTCAATTATGATTTTTTTCCCTTTGTGTGCCGAATTCCGATACCCGCGATAGCCCAAGAACGGAAAGACAAAAAGTTGGTGGGAGCAATACATAGTACTGATTAGATTTTGGAATATCTCGTTCAAAAGGGAGAAAATATTATTTTTTGAATTATTCTATTGAGATTTCAAGAGGATGTTATAGTATAGCAATAAATGAACAATTTATATTTAAATGTATTAATAATTACTAGGGCAGCTCTAATGGAGTACGGAATCTTGAAAAAGTTTTCACTTTTTTATTTTTTAATGTGTGGGTGAGCGATTCTTTCATTAGAATCTGATCGATGAAAATAACTAGAAAGAGCGCGGATAGAATCATTTCTCTTTCTTTCGAGCTAAGGAAGCAAGGATTCAAATACACAAGTTCTAAACTGTTTCAGACAATTAAAGATTAATTTCTTAGTTTCTATTATTCTAGGAATGGCCTTTTGCACTCGGACCAAAACGATACTCGTTATAGAGAAAGAGAATATTATGTTCAATTGGACTTCATTAAAATTCAGACAAAAATATACAAAATAAATTATTTGTTGCGTCTCTAATTAGCAAGCTTACCGAGTCTTAAAACTTTTTCGTCTATTTCTTTGTATTTTTAATCGCGTCGAGAAATCCACTAAAATTTATTTCCCAATTAGCTTTGCCGAGGAATCACTTAATTTGTTTCAAATAATCTGGTCAAAATGACAAAGTGACCGGTTGAGGAAACACAATAAGTAAATTTTCTAAACAAATAATATATTATGTTATCGATAGATAACTGAAATTTAAATATGGAATAATTTTAATGTAAGATTTTTCTATATCATTTTAATTATTTGTAATTATTTATAATTTAAATTTAGTCAGATCCTTGCGCTTGATGTTTGCTCCAAAGAGATTTTATGGTAGGTTCCAATTGATTTAGCTTCAGTCTCAAGTCTCCCCGGTGTGTTATATTCAGATGATTTCTTTTTTTAGCAGCAAATCATTTATGGCACTAAATCCACAATCGCCATTCGGTTAAACTCTGGATTAGTCCATTTTCGAATTGCCCCAATTAACAATCGAATTGCCCCACGTTGGGAAACACTGTTCTAGGCAAAATCGATCTGAAGAAACAGTCTCACTTCTCCAACATTTAATGGAAATATAATTTTTTCTTTGTCTTAATTTATAGTCAAAATATTGAAAATATTTTTTTATTATTTTAACTTGTTTATTTTACCAATTAATGCAGAATCAAGTTTTACACTCAAGTGACTAAAGGGGCTTCACTCCTAAATTGTTTAGGGCTTTTCCCCTAGACGGGTAGTTCATCAAATCTGAAGAGTTCCATCCACCCTTTCCCTATTAGTCGCCTCTTACGACAAGCAGGGAGTACTGCGGGTCTAAGGTCTATTCTACGCCCAACCCGCAGGGCATATTATATATATTTTAATGTAATGGAAGGCAGCCCAGTGGTAGTGAGAAAAGAAAAAATTAACACATATCCAAATAAGGTGTAATTTATTGGAATCCTTCCTCCTTTCCTTTCAAACCGGCGTTTCGGAGGATTCTTCCCTCCTTCTTCAGGGTTTCAAGGGCTTCTGCTAAGGAAGAAAAAAGTTTTGTGGAGAGAAGAAGGAGGCATTTTATTTGTTTTCTTCATTGGCCCTTTGAAACTCCGAAGAAGGAGGGAAGAATCCTCCGAAACGTCGGTTTGAAAGGAAAGGAGGAAGGATTCCACTAAATTACATCTTATTTGGAATTTGTGCTAATTTTTTCTTTCCTCACTACCACTTCCATTACTTTCAATTAAAAGTTCTACCAGCGCGTCTCTCTCCAGAGAAAATTTCTGTGCAAATAAATAAATAAATAAATAAATATATATATATATACATATAGGTATAAATAAGAATTGCTCATTTAAAATAATATGATTTATTTTTAAAATAAGTAAATAGAACAACATAACATTATATAGTTCTAGTGGAATCAATTTTTTATTTTTTTGCTTTCTCCCCCAATAGTTTCACAGGGTCGTAATGAGTAAGTAAGAAAAATTTCCTCCAGAATAGACAAAAACCCTAAGTGTGTACACACAAACAAACAATAGATAAGATACTCTGGAATTTCATTCACTTATTTCAACATTTCAAAAAATTCCTCCTTTGTGTGTCCGTACATCCTAAGAAGAAGCCTTGGGCAAAATTTCAATTTTTTAAATCTAGTGCGTAATGTATCTCTCGCCATTAGTTGCTTTGCTTTCAACATTTTAGCGTTTTTTCTGGATCGCTTTGCGATATCGATTTGAAACAAAAGTAGGGTGTTCTATTTAAAATAACAGAATTACCGCCAACTTTCGGTATAAGCAAAACTAATATAAAGTTATTGAAATATTTAATTATTTTTAATAAAAATGTTAGAAAGGTCTGTTGTAGAATCAAAATCTTTAGATAAAAATTGCCATTGGATACACTCTTGAACGTTTAATAGATAATCTTCTATAAAAAATCGATAATCTTGTAAAAAAAATATTAAAAATTGCTCAACTTTTTATCATTATTTAAATAGAAAAAGGTTAAAATGTGATGTAAAGATCTCAATAGCATCAAAAGTACAAAATTTATGATTATTTATTTATTTGCCATGAATCTTCCATCGTTAACCTTCTATTTTGTTTTGAGAGTAAGCTCTCGCCACGCTCTCTGTTTCATGAATAATTGCCAATTTATCGAATATACCACAAATGTTATCAGCTCTTTTTGCACAGTCAACTTTGGTATTGATTTTCTCTTTGAATGGCATGCTACGAAAAAATCTCGAAACTTTATATATTTCACCCGATGTATACATTCAAATTTTAAATTACTTTTAAGTGCAAGTTTTTTTAAAATAAAATTCACGATTATTTATTATATTACTCTATTAATTTGAATTAGGGCAAATTTATTGATCGAGTTTGTTCAGTGCCATATTTAATGGCAAAAAATATTAGAGAAACATGAGGTAAAGTACATGTTCGGAAAATCCACTCAAGTAGGGTTTTGTAATTATATAGTTAAGTGCATGTGTATATTCATAGGGGGTTGCTCAGGTAGGGGGATTTCAGGGCTTATAAAAAAATAACCTTATAGATCTTTATTTGATTTGATCCAAAGTTTACACTTTTAGTCTATATTAGAACCATATTAATAAAGTGTTTTAAGGATTTTTTGAAATTCTACCTTCAACTATCTAAAACAGGGCAGTCCACCTGTCGCTCGCGGGCCGCATGCGCCCCAGCAATGCTATGAGTGTGGACCAAACATAAAATCATAAACTTCCTTATGGCAAAACATTGAGATTTATTATTAAAGTTGTTGTAGGGAAATAAGAACAATAGCTTATGCAAATGATTTTTATTTTTTGCTAACGTTTCGTCAACTTTTGTTGACTTTCTTAAGATTTAAAAAGTAAAAATATTTTCAATGCGTTTGATGACTGGACTTATATGTTTGCTAAGAATGAATATTGATAAAATGACAAATATGTAAAGAAGTTAATTTATTTGAGCCCTGAGGAAGTCAACAAAGTTGACGAAACGTTGGCAAAAAGTAAAAATCATTTGCATAAGCTATTGTCGTTATTTCCTAAAAACAACTTTATTAATTTAATCAATGGACATAATTGAGATTTATATGTAGAGATATATTTATTCCCTTTTTCGAAATATGAATGTACATTTGTACAATAAGTGAAGCTTTTTTCAAGAATAAAATTCACTAAAATCAAAATTATAAGCTTAACTATATAAGATAAAAAAATAATGAAATCTCGAATATTGGAAAATTCTTCTTCTTCTCATGTTTTCATTTTCTAAAATATTTATTATTTCAGTAATTTATAATATGCTACGACACTAACAACGTCTATAGTTATATCAGTCTAGTACAAGGAGGCAAAGAATTGGGATTTTCTAGAACAATCACAATTAATTGATAATTTCTACCTACCAAGTATTTTTATCTAATAATTTTAAAAAATGTTTCACCAAGTACCAACACCAAATTCCTTAAAACCTATTGATAATTTCTCGCCTGGACTAAAACTTGTCAGGACTTGTCTCTTAGATCTTTGCACGTTCTTACATGTCACTAGATAATGGATAGTCAGGGATTATTATTTCCGTGACCCTTTTAAAAAATAAATTATCATTCCTCATATCCTTCTTTAATCCCATTCGATTTAAACCAGGACTGCCCAACCCGTGGCCCAATATAAAGTCATTAAATTGCTTAAAACATTGAGATTTATATGTAGATGCTGGAAAACACACAACAATTTATCCTGTTAAATTTTTTCTCTAAAATAAGAAATCTGAAAATCAACTGTGAAGTTTCCGAAAAATAAAAGTGCTAATTTTAAATTTTTAACCTGGAACTAGATTTCAAGATTTCCGAAAAAATAATAATCATTTTGGCCTATTTTCGACTCAATTTTCATTAGAAATAAATTTTCTACTTGCAAACTTTCTGATTGAATGTTCTAGAACAACAATTTAATACCGATCTGAAAGAAAAAATTGAATATTATCTCTTTATTAGAATTTTATATTAATTATCTAGATAGGAAAAAATATAAACAAATACTAATACATTATATATTTTTTTGTAAGTATGCAGGTATGTATTTACATATACGAGAAGCTTATTTCAAGTATAAAATTTTCGAAAAGTAAAATCAGAAGCTCACTATGAGCTAAAAAAATAATAAAGTTCTTATTTCTACATTATTAACTATCTTTTTTGATTAACAAATATCAATAGAATTATAATATTTTATCTGAGGTCCGAGACAATTTTTTTCTTCAAATGTGTCCCTTTAAACCAAAAGGTTGGACACCCCTGATCTAAAACAAGAAGCAAAAACATTAAGTATTAAAATTCTTCTAATTATTCTAAGCCCTAGAGACGGTCTGAATACAATTTGAACAATTACTAATTAGTAATATATGCCCCCTAAGGGAGAAGGCTAATGAATCATAAATAAATAAATGAGTAATCTGTGCAAAAACTGTTTTAAAGATTTTATGTAATTCGACAACTAACTACCTAAAATTTGTTTGCAAAGTTAGACTCTAATACACTATAAATAAACTGTTTTATGGATTTTTTAGCTTTCGACCTCTAACTAGCCAAAGTAGGGGCAAGAAAGAAAAACATTAAATTAATATTAAGCAAATTTTAAGCACTAGAGAAGATCTGAATACAATTTTGCACACATGTGCTAAAAACTGATCTTAAATTCGACCCCTAACTACCAAAAATTAGTGGTAGGAGCACGACATAGTTTGTCAGCCCCCGCCTTTCAAACTGCTAAATGGATTTTAATTCATGGTTTACATTCTAAATTAAAGTGTAGGCTATTTAACATTTTGTTAACTTTTTTTTTGTGTGTGGAGAGGATCAGACTTATAAGGTCTTTGCTTGATCTCAACAAAATTTTGCACAATTAATAAAACTTAGGGCCGGTTGTATGTCGCAAAGTAAATGCTTTTTACCACTAACACAGGGCAGATGGTAAATGGAGGCACTGACACTGCCTGGCATCTGATTGGCCATCCCAGTCCCTCCATTTACCATCTACCCTGTGTTAGTGGTAAAAAGCATTTACTTTGCCACATAAAACCGGCCCTTAAGAGTACTGGTTTATAATTAAACATGTTAAATTATAATCAGTTTGAGGTTGGTGATGTTCTATTTTGAAACACAACCAACCTCAAACTCATTATAATTTTGCACAATTAGTTTTTAGAATCTTCTGAATAAACTCTTTAAAGGATTTTTGGAAATTCGATCTCTAGATGCCAAGACGTCGCCTGCCATCGCATGTGGCCCTTGATAAACTTACTTGCGGCCTGTGGTCATTTTTGACAAATTGTTTTTTATTGGGTATTTTAAAATATACTTTAAATCACATTAAAGTAATTAAAAGAAATATGGTTCCCTATAATTACATGAAGAATAACATATTAAATAATAATAGTAAATTTCAACTAATGATATAGTTTTAGAAAAATTAAGTAAGCGAAAAGAAA
This sequence comes from Forficula auricularia, assembly GCA_024734495.1. Lineage (NCBI taxonomy): Eukaryota > Metazoa > Arthropoda > Insecta > Dermaptera > Forficulidae > Forficula > Forficula auricularia. Next base: position 18,754 of record JALMQS010000209.1, read on the forward strand.
CGCAAATATCAGGCAGAAAAAAAGAAAAAGCCATTCAAATGTGTTTGTTATTTTCAAATAAAATTTGAAATATTTTAGGTTAAAAAAATAAAATGAGAGATGGAGTCTTCTGTTTTTAAATAAAATAATTTTTAATTATTTCTAGAGACTATAGTTTCGAAGGCATTGCCTTCATCATCAGTCTATCACAAATATTTCAGTATTTAGTTACATTCAAATTAAGATTTATACATTGAAAAATATAATGTTTTTTTTCCATGTTTCCTCTTGGGAGATTAGAATATAAATAGAGCGATATCGGGGTTACTCTTTTAACCGACTTCAAAAAGGAGGAGGTTCTCTATTCGATTGAATTTTTTTTTTTTTTTTTTTTTTTTTTTTTGTGCCTATGTTACCTCATATCTCCGCCAATTGTCAACCGATTTTGAAAATTTTTTTTGCATTGGGTCCAGTCTAGCTTCCGATTGGTCCCATTTTTTTTTCGATTTTTTTTCATAGGTATTAGACCTTTTTTATTAGGTTTGTTTAGGTTTGTTTAGACCTAACCTCTTTGTTTATGAACCGATTTCGATGGTTCTTTTATCCGAAAGGGGTGTCTTAGGGATGGTGTCATATTAAATTGGTCAAGTTCTGATGATATAATCACTATTAATAACATCACTAAAAAGAGAAAAATAAAATTTTTAAGAAAAAATAAAACCCACTTCAAAAATTAAGTGCAACAAATATAAAAATACACTAAAAGTATAAAATAATTATTATCTTATTTAGTTACAACTAAACGACGAAATATTAACACGAAATTACTTTTGAAGTTGGTGCCAAACATATACCTTTATGAATCGCACTCGACGGATCTTACTTAGTACGTTTGGCGGGTACGCTCGCTTATAGGTATAGTTTGTTTGGCACCGACTTTAAAAAGTAATTTCGTGTTAATATTTCGTCGTTTAGTTGTAACTAAATAAGATAATAATTATTTTATACCTTTTAGTGTATTTTTATATTTGTTGCACTTAATTTTTTGAAGTCGGTTTTTATTTTTTTCTTAAAAATTTTTTTTGCTTAGACTTTTGTAAAGAGTTTTTACCTGAATGAATGAAAGGAATTGGTCATTGACAATTTCTAGTCTTTCATTTAAAGATTCAAAATAAAAACAATTCTGTTACCATCGATAGTGAAATATTTTATTCAACTAATTTGAAATATTGTTTGGTTTATGCGACTTAACTAATAATTTTGATATTTTATGTTTATTACCATACAAATATATTTTGTTGTTGGATCAATATGTGTTTTCATTTCAGTATCTTGTTTTTTTCACATTTACACTGATTGAACACTTTGAGTGTATCGCTACATCAAATTAATATTAATAACTTTCAATAAAAATTGATAAGTACCAAATTCGTTGTAAAGGCAGAAAAAATATTGAAAAAATTGTAATTATTCTTATTTATTATTATATGTGCGGCCCTCAGAAATTTTTAAGTCGTAAATCGGTCCGCGGTGGATTTCAGGTTGGCCAGGCCTGCATTAGATAGTATTAGTACTCAATTGCTCTAGAATTGCCCGTTTTGCTTATTTCCAATTACAAATATTTAATAGATTTTTTTAATAATAAAATCTTGAGAATATTTCAAACGAGTCGAGACACGCATGGACAAGTTGAGACGTAGTTGGCAGAAAAAATGCTTTCTCGAATATTTCGAATTATTTATTTTCTCTAATGAAAAAATATCAATTACATCAAAAATAAATATCGATTTATAAGATACATATTATTTGCATTTGATTATACCTGAAAACGTTTCCTGAGAGTACAAATTGCCAATCTTGAAAGGTTTAAGTTAATGAGCTGAAAATGGTACGAAAATATCTTGAAATGCACCAAATTTTAGATTTTTACCTGAAAACGTTTATATTTGATTGAATAGTAAAACTATATAATTATAAAATGGACCGATGAAATAATAAAATTTCAATTAATAAACACATATTTATTAGCTGATCTTAGTTGAAAATTTTCCATTGAGAAAGGAAACGAAATTGTTGGGTTTGATCAAACGTTTAAAAATTGTTTTATAAAAGATTTGTATTTATTTTAACAATCAATATTTTTTTTGTTATTAATTATCTTTTTTGATCAATAAAATCGATAGAATTTGTATATTTTAACTGCGGACCGGGACAATTTTTTCCTTCAAATGTGGTCCGTGTAAGCCAAAAGATTGAACACCCCTGATATACATAATAATATTATAATCATTTATATATAAATATAATTATGTTTATTTGTGTCAAGCAGAGGGCACCCTCATTGATTTTCTCTTAAAAATCGACAATAAATTCTGTGGCCCGGAAAATTTATCGACAGAATATAATCGCTAGCAGTTTGCCGCTTATCGCGAGAACAATTTATCGTTCGAAATTTACCATCTGTAAACAATGAAATATTTTTTATTTAAGTTTCTGCCTGAAGCAATGATTAGCATATTTTTGGAATTTTTATTAACTATGAGAGAATAGTACGAAAATAAAAGTATGGAAATATGTAATTTAATAGGTACATTATGTATTTTGATAGTCACATCTATCACAGTTTTTATGCACTTAATTAATTCTTAAATAACATTTATCGAAAAATCTTATTTTCAATTTTAAATGATCAATATATTTATATAAAATTAACATATTGTCTGGCATTAAAATACCGATTATACTGCTCGACAAAAATTAAACAAAAATTTCTCCACGTAAACCTAACAATGGAGTCTAGTAGAGTTTTATACGCTGATTATCATGCAATTTTTCAGATTTTTTACAACACGTCAGAGTTTTGAGATATTATCGATCAAAATGACGAAAAAGGCCATTTTGACCTATTTTCGAGTCCCATTAGATATCAAACAGCAATATTTGAAATTAAAATATTTTGCTGCCGTAATAGAAAATAGCTTCCTCTTTGATTTTCAAATTACCACTAGTATTTAGCTCAATTAGAACTCGAGTTATAGCTAAAAGATTAAAAACTTATGTTTTTATCTATGTTTATTATCCTTTAAAATCACGTAGTTTTAATTTTTTAGATATAACTCGAGTTATAATTGAGCTAAAAACAAATGGTAATTTGAAAATCAAAGAAGAAGCTGTTTTCTACTACGTCAACAAAATATTTTGATTTTAAATATTGCTGTTTTATATTTAATGGGACTCGAAAATAAGTGAAAATGGCATTTTTCGTCATTTTGACCTGATAATATCTCAAAACTCTGACGTGTTGTAAAAAATTAGGAAATTGCATGATAATCAACATATAAAACTCTACCGAAATCCATTGATAGATTTAGGGGGAGAAATTTTTTGTCGAACAGTGTTATTTTAAGGATATAAATTGTTTATGCGATAAACTTGACGAGGCGGTAAACTGCTTGCTACTCTAGTAGCACAATGTTTCACATCTATATAGTAACTACATATATAGGGGCTATATAGATTCTCGAAATCTATATTGGCACTATATCGTTACTATATATTTTGAAACATTGTAGCTACTAGGTACCTACCGATTCAGTAGTGCTGGGATAAACATTCCTTGCAAAATAAAATATGTAGCTAATATAGTAAAGGGGTGGACACATTATTTATACAAACTTAAATAATTAATAAGCATATAATATAATGAAAATTGATACTTATAGGATTATTTAAGAGGATAGAGGAATAAAAAATATATGTAATATATTTTGTGATTGTTTTCATAAATACAATTATAATATTGTAATATAATAATTGTATTTATTTCATTTAATTAACAATCAAATATTTATTTTAAATACACAATACCTCACTTTGCGTCGGGGTTACGTTCCAAAAAAACACGATGCAAATTGAAACGACGCAAAGTGAATTAAGATTTTCTATAGCAAACCATGTAAAGATCGAAGATAGGTTCCAGGGTTACAAAAATACTACTTTTTAAAAAGAAAATTGAACAAAGTAAACATTTAAAAAACAAAAATAATATACAATTTTATTACATACATACAAAAAACAAAAAAAACGTATTCAATTAAAACAAAATAAACTATTCAATTAATTTATGAAAAACAAAATAAAAATAAATCACTGTGTGATGAGTCCATAGTGGCTGTTGTAAGTCGGCTAAAAAATTACAAGTGTATATAAAAAAATAATATAACTCTGCCAATAAATAAATTGGAAAAATATTTACCTTTTTTGTAACCAGAAACAACCCGTAAAAATTTATACAAATTTATTATTCTCTTTTAAAAAAAGCACAACACACTAATTGAAACGTTACAAAAAGCACAACACACTACATAATTGAAACTGAACTCTAAAATTAGCAAAACAAATTGAAAATAAAACTGTATTAAAATTGCGTTGATTTTCAGTTAGAAAGGGAATCCCCGAGTTTTGATGGCATGGCGCAATTAGAAACAAAAGTGGTGCCATCTTTTAGAAAAAAAGAAAATTTCAAAAAAAAAATTAAAGACTCGAACCCAAAACAACGCAACCTCGAAAATCTAACGACGCACAGTGAAAATTAGTACTAATTAAGCAGCGACGCAACTTCGAAAAAACGCAAAACGAAACGACGCAAAACGAGGTATTGGTGTATAAGATCCGTTTATTTAGAAAGTGGCTTAAGTTCATTTTTTGTTATTTCGAGATGAACCCGACCCCTTTCGATTTGATTAAAATTTCCATATGTTATACTACACCACTAAAAACGTTTCTGTGAATACTTTTCAAATTTTTTTACCCAACCGAAAAAAGTTATAAATTTTTTTTTCAATTGCTCATAACTTTTTCCAAAATTGACTAAATGAGACGCTTTTTTTTCTTCAAAATTTTCGTTTTTAAACATACGTTTCAGAAATAATACAAAAATATTTAAATTCATATTCTATAAATTTTATAGTTTTTCTGGGAAAAAACATTAATTTTTCAAGGGTCGTATTTTTTTTTTGTGTCCATTTCATCTCATCGCTTGATCAAAAGCCTCACTTCACTGGGCTGTCGTGGCAATAAAAGTTTATAAATAATTTTTTCAAAACCTAATGATTATAAAAAAAAAATAAGCTGATTTGGCCATCCACATGACTTTAGCATATACCCCTTTCTTATATTTAATATTTTATTAAAAAAATACAAATCTTTTACAAAACAATCTAGAACACCAAAATCTAATCAGATCTTAATCTCAATATAAAGAATCTACATGGGAAATTTCGTTTTGATATTCACACTAGTTTTTGAGCTAGAGCGTACACAAAATTTGCTACGCACTAACTAACATACTAAGGCAGGGGTCGGCAACCTGCGGCCTTTTGCAACTTTTTGCGCGGCCCGCCAAAGCACCAATATAATTTTAGGAAAAATCAACAAACTTAGAGCGTTTTCTTGTGGACATTACAACTTACCTCAATAAATTAAATAAAACACTACAAGTCAAAGTAAACTTAATCAACGAGCTATTTACAGAAATCAAGTTTCCAGCTTAAAATTAAATTGTTTATTTCTCAACTTGAAAAGAATAATTATTGTCATTTTCCTAATTTGCAATCGTTTTTAACCAAAAACGACAAACAGTGTCCTTCGAATATTTTTATTGATCCACTAAAATACTGGATGAAAATTTTCGTCACCGGTTTCAAAATTTTTATGCAAAAGAAATGGACATATTAATATTTGAAAATCCTTTAAAATTTGATATTGTAAAACCACGAGAGAATATACAACTAGAGTTAATTAATTTGCAATCTAACAATGTATATAAAAATAATTTTGATGAAAATAATTTAATTGCATTTTATTCAAATCTACCAGAAAACAAATTTCCCAATTTAAGAAATTTTGCAAAATCAATTGTATTTTTTCAAGCACCTATTTATGCGAACAAACATTTTCAAGAATGAATTTCATAAAATCAAAATATAGAACGAGGTTGACGGATGAAAATTTACAAAAATTTACAAAACATGTTGAGGATCTCAGTTTCCCAAACACAACCGGACTTAAATGAATTATCAAACAATATTCAAGAACAAAAACGCATTGTAGGTATTATAATGAATGAATAAAATGACAAAATCATTTTGTTGTTATTTTTGAGAGTTGTTGTTGTGTGATGAGAAATTGTCATTGTATATAAATTGTGTAATGATTGAAATGTTTTAGACTGATGATGACATATTTGTAAATGTCGAAACGTTCCTGGGTAACAATAAAATAAAATTAAGAAAAATAAAAGATAAAAATGTGTTTTTTGTCAAAAAAGAATAAAACCAACACCTATTTAAAAGAGAATTTGTATCCTTAAGAAGTTTGGTTATATATATATATATATATATATATATATATATATATATATATATATATATATAAAATTCTCAAAAACTAATCAAGAAACTAATATTTTTTATTGAACATTGGAGGCGAAAGGACCTCCTTAAAATTTATATGTATACATTTCCTGCGAATGTGTCAGAGAACTCTAAAGTGCTATTTTTAAGTGATTTGTGTACCAGTCGACGTTCAGAAGTAGACTACCTTAAAATTTTGAAAATATTTGACATATTCACTCATTCTACTCTTATCTATGACAAATAAAAACAAATTTGATATCTCATGTATTTAGGAAGATAGGTACGTATAAGTTACGAAACTCTCCGTATGAAAGTTCCGCTCGCACTTATTCGGCTTATTCTTGTTTTGATGAATACTACTTCTTCTAAAAATACTGAACTTTCTTTTTAACACCTCTACGTGATGAGGGAGATGTCTGATTAGGTGATCTTAAGTTACAATTGATTAATCATTTGAGATTTTTAATTTTATTTTTCTCTGCCATTTCCCACTCATTTCATATTTTGTATCCATCAGCTAAAATATATATATGAGCCTCATCCAGATAAGCTCACGGGGAAAACGAAACTTCTTTAGCGGTAGATGTTGTTTGTATATAACGGCCAAAAATTTTATCCAGCTTAAAATATCACACTCCGGACACATATCAATTTAGCTTAAATTTTTTTATGTAGACTTATTATTTTTTTGGAGGTGTTAGATATATATATTTATGTTATGTTATTTTTAAATATATTATATTCAATATTAAGCTTTTTTTTAGTTTTTAATTTATTCAGGATTTTGGACATAATTATTTTTATTTTTAGTTTTACTATAGCCTACGGCCTCTCCAATCAGTTTCGAAGTAATTCAAGTATGATATTTGGTATTACAACGGCTTTAAATATGAAAGACTACTAACTTTTAGATCCATCTAAGAACTAACCGTCCTACATGTTGCTTAACTTCTGATAATTCAAACTTTTCAAAGCTTAACATTTTTGTAAATAAAACAAATTGGAAACTCCTATAAGATAGTTTAAGCGTTGTCTTTTCTGTCAATTCGGTTGCATAACTTCAAGGGTGATTCGTATTTAGCTTAATGGAATTATTAAACCTGCGCGGGAAATTAATAATAAAATATTTATTTTTCTTCTTCTGAAGTCAGTGACTATAACCATTATATTACCGGTAGTTATGAATATCCTTATTTATTAGTTATTTCATCGCTAAAATAAATATAACTCTTGCGCGAATTAAATTATTCAGAGCAACTTTCTCATTTAATTTAATAAAATATTAATAAAATTAAAATATTTAATTCGCTGAGAGCAGCAGAGCTGCCGATTTTTTAAGAACAAAAGAGCGTGTCCTCTATTATATATTATATATAAATATATTAGTTATAGGATCCTCGATAAGCGAGTCCAACTTCCTTAGAAATCAGAGACTTAGATAAAAGATTAATGGGTTTTAGACAAAACCCGTTAATCTTTTATTTAATATTAGAATGGACATTAATCAACTAAATTTATCAGAGACTTAGGTTCCAATCTCGGTCATGTATCAGGATTTTTTTTCAAAAATTTCTTGCTGGCGTTGTTACAAATCTTTCCAGGCTATTATATATATATATATAAGTTTTTTGTTGTTTATGCACTCGGATTTTGAAGGTTTGAAGATTATAAGTACTGGGAAAGATGGAGGCTGGGAGAGAGTTCCAGTTCCTTGAAGTCATGAGGGATATACGTATTGGCAAATGAAGTGGTCCGGCACTTGTCTAATTTATAAGATTATATTTTATCATAATTTATAATATAATAAAGTATATATTTAGTACAGCTGGAGTGGTCACAATATCACGCATGCGCTGACACATAACTAGATATCCAACACATGCTTCCTTTCTTGGACACAAGGCTCCCCTCCATTGAATCATTTCCCCTTTATTGTAACAAGAATTTCAAACAGATACGTCGCTAAAGAAGTTTCACTTCAAATATTCTATTTTTATTATACCTTGCTTAAAGCATCGGTGGAAAATAAATAAATGTAATCAATTTTTTTCTCTTGTAGCGATTGTATTATATGTGTTCATGTATTCGGCCCTTTTTACTTATGGTTGCGTGTCAGTGATAAATGCGTGATAAGTCATCAGGGGGCAGCTTTGTCCATTTTGGTTTCGACAGTTCGATAAAGTTTATATTTTATATAAAACATAGAATGGGAATGCTTTGAGCTGCATAACCTCCATTGAAATTATGTATATAGCCATCAGGGTGATTTAAATCTAATAGGCCAATGGATTTAATATATTCACCCTGGACGTTGGAATGGGAGGAGGGTCTTTTGGGGTTAGGTCCCAGCTGATGATGCGTTTCCGGGGGTGGTCATAGGAGTTCCGAGGGCAAGGGGCTGCACGATATACACTGTACGTTGCAGGATGCGCAAGTGATAAATTTCAAAATCGTACATTCATATTAAACAAGCCCTATTATGAAGCAAAACAATTATACGCTGGCGGCTTAAGCTACACTGTCGAGTATTGTCTCATTAAATCACGGGAATCATTATTAAAAATCTACTGGAAAATAGTATTGGTCATCCACAAGGTTTTGAGAAGTCAGGCCAATTCAAACTGCATTTAATAAATACGTCGCTATTGAAAAATTATAGTAGAGTATTTCGCAATTTAATTTCTTGATTATATTCAATTAATATCTATAATAAATGAGGATTTTATCCCAACTGGCTCATAGACTATTTTTATCACTTTTTACCATAATATTACTTTGAAATTGTTTTTTTTTTGAAGTTACTATAAATAGTTAAGTACTTTATTATTTTTGCTTTGAGATCATTAATTATTCGATCTCTTTGGGGATAATAGATTTTTTTTTACAATTAAATAAATAACTAATAACCTTCGGCCTGGCGCCACCTAGGCCCTAGTGGGCGGCATCCCGTTCGGGGCCTTGTGCCTGGTGTTACATTACCCCTGTTTCACCGGAATAAACTTGATTGAAAACATATAAGTATACAATTATTATTAGATTATATTTTATCGAATAATTAAAATAAATAAAAAATATAACAAGTAAATATTTTATAAAATTAAAATTTAGTTTATTATACAAATAAATTATATTAAAAATAAAATTAAACATTTAAATTAAAATTCCCAAATTAACCACCCCAAACACTATGTATTAGGATGGTCCTTATTTTGGATATTTTCGAATGTGAGAAGGAGATACACCAGAAGGTGCATCCCCTAAAGTCCTGTATGGGATGGCCCCTCCATCGTGAAAAGATCAGAGTAGAAGGAAAGAAGCCGGGATCACAAGCCAAATCTCAGAAAGTTAGATATAATCCAATTTACTAAGTTTTTAAAGTGCTTCGAGCAGTGGTAAATTCTCCGTGCGATAAATTAGGTTAAATTTATCTCCCACTTAATGTTTTTTTTCCAGACCCTATACTTACAGAAAAAATGTCTGGGTATAGCCGGGAATCAAACCCATGACCTCCGGGTTGCCAGCCAGACATGCTGAGCACTACACCAGGGAGGCGGTCACATGGTTCGAAATAAATAAATAAAAAATATCCCCCAAGTCTCGAGCCCCACAGCAATGCATATATAGAATAATTCATATTTGAAGTATTTTATGTTAAAAAATTTATCCAATAAAGGCATTCAAAAAGTGTCTTAATAAATATCAGGTGCCGAGAATTGCAAGAAACTCGCATAGGTGTGAAATGACGCACCTGAAAGCTTAGATCATGCGTTTCGAAGGAATGTTCCAACCGAATTGATCGAAAGCAAATTGGTATACATTTATATAGATTTAACACATCTAAATAACATGGGGTTTTTTGGCATTGAAATATCAATTTTTTATTCCGACCAAAGTAATGATTCGAAAAATTTGAAACTCTGTAGACTTTATCGTTATAATAGTAGCTATCCTTCAGAATTTTTTCAGATTTTAGCTATTATAATTGTGGAGTTACAGCTAGATAAAATACTTGCTATATCTTAGCGTAAGATATAGACTCCAATATTATAAATAGTTAAAAATCTGTAAAAGTTCTCAGGGCTAGCTAGTATTATAACGATAAAGTCTATAAAGTTTCAAAATTTTTGAACAATTACTTTGGTCGGAATAAAAAATTGATATTTCAATGCCAAAAACTCGGTGTTAAACTTGCAACGCTGTGAGGCTCAGGTTAAAATTGAAAAAGTGACTTGAAACTAGGGGGTTATTTTTTTAAAGATAAAAGTATATAAATATTATATGAAATATTCATTTATTATGAGTTAAGATTTTCTAGGTCAATTGTTTCACATTAAAAATTAAAAAAATAAAAGAGGTAAATTTTATCAATATATATATTTCGGGCTATGAACCCATCTTCAGGAAAATACAGAAGGTAACTAATACAACATTTGAATGTTAGGGTGTATATATGTTTAGTGAACAAGAGAAAAATTGTTTTCATTGTTTAAATTATTTTAAGGTAGTTGTTTCGCCAAATGGGTTTTCTTAGGATTTTATTGAAATTTAGATAGATTATTATTTAAATACTTCTGCATCGATTGGTGGCAAAACGAAATTTATGAACAATACAGTTCCGGAGATACTACATTTAAAAAATAGAGTTTTTCAGACTCTTATACATTGCACTATACGGGATATCGGAAAATGTACATACATATTTAATTATAATTAAGAAACTCTTCTTACCATTTTTATAAAAAACTAAACCAACATTAAAGAATAACCAATACATATTTTAAGACAATTTTGAATCATAGTTACAACAGAGTTTCTGAGATAATAATGAATAAATAATGAAAAATGTATAAATAATAAACTGCAACGGATCGTTGCTAAACTTTATCCAAATTCATTTGAAATATTAATATGTTTATTCCTTTATTATTAATCAGATACCTATATCATTTGCAGTTCATGTTGACTTTAATTCAAAAATAATGATCGATTCTCATTTAACAGTCGAGGAATAACAATTCTATATTGGATTTTTGACGTTTCGGTTATTATTGGTAACCATTGCTGAAGACATGGAGGAATCGACTTAAAATCAAAAATAACGATCGATTCTTAACTACTACTAGAGGAATAACCTTATTGCATTCCATTTTTGATGTTTTGACTATTAATGGCAACCTCTACTGAAAACTTGGAAGAATCGACTTAAAATCAAAAAGACTAAATTCATTTTTGATAAACAACTCAAGCTTGAGAACGTTTTTTCTGTTTGGCTATAGCGAGACAAAATATTAAATCGGCTAGCGTTGTAAAAAAGTTAACGACCACATTCATTAAAATATCGCTCATCAATCGACTGTAAAAACAAAGTTCGCTGTTTAGTTTTTCTTATTTTTTTTATTTTACCATACTTAATATGATAAAGTATTAGTTATTTTTTTTTAAATTTTGACCCGAAAATTGAAAAAATATTTAATTTTTGAAGCGTTAAACAAATATCTACTGTTTATTGAAAATCCATATAGGTTATATATATATATATATAGGTTTCTATTTAAAAAAACAAAAGTTGACCTTGAAATACCCTTACAATTCCCCTTGAACAGAAGTTTCATTTACCCCCCTCCCCACCCCCTCGCAACGTTCTCAAATTAATTTCAAAAATGCAACATGTAATCTAGGAATATAATCATATTTAAAATCTCTAAATTTTTTATCATAATAATTTGTGCAAATTTCTATCCCAACAACTATTTAATTTAGAAAAAAATAAGCACTTAGCCATTGTATTTATTACTTGTTATACTACCAATTCAATTGACGTCCGAAAATTTCCCTTATATTTTCAGTCGAATATAAATACTTCAAATTTCATATAAAATATATTATTGTTTGCATGAATTTTAGTTATGAAAATTAAACAAGAATTTTGTATGTTATTTTTGTAAAATCAAAACCAAAAGTGAAATTATAATAGCAATAGTAGCAATATGTTATAATATATGCGTTTTCGATAATGTGTATTATTATTAATAGGAAAATGTGTATGTAAAATTATGCAAACGAAATTATTATATATGATTATGTCTCGATATATAATTTATACAGAGACATAGACAGCTGTTTAGCGAGAACAGGGGGCACCACGAGAAGGCAGCTGTCGCCACCCCCCACATGGATAGATAAATAAATAATAATTAAACGGAGATCGTTAATATAATTTTGATCGCAAATTACAAAATATACTAATAGAGTGATACTTTTAAATATTTCCTTTATTTACAAATGTATAAATCACTTGGAAATACAATTTGAAATTTTAAAGTCAAAAATAATGAAAATTTCAAGCCTAGTCGTGTTTTGGAACAAATAGGAGACATAGTATTTGTACCAAAATACGTCTACACTTGAGATAAGTAATTGTTAAAAGACCTTTTCCGAATCAAATACCAGTACAATGTCTCCAATACTGCAATTTGTTTCGAATCAAAGTCTTAAAACATTAGAAATTTTGTATAAAAATTTTATCAAGTATTTGTATTTAAGACACAAATATAAAAAATTTGTAGATCTGAATATGATGAGAGAAAGTTCGTTATTGATGACTCATGCATTAAATCAAAAACAGAAAAATAATTAGATTGAAGTTTAGAGACGATTATTTTTAAAAGTGAATTATTTTGAAGGTTATTTTTTTTTAACCGAAATTGAAATTATATTATCTATCCATGTAAAATAATTTTATTAGACTGAAAATATAAAAGCGATATTGTTTCAAACCAATATCTCATATTTAATTTAGAAAAAAGTAATAATTTTAATTTTTTTATTTATTTCTACTTGATTTTAATGTTAGTATTAGTAGGACGAGCAGCTACCTAGAAAAAGAAAAAAAATATATTAGCAAAATTATATAGTGAAATTATGAGATTTTTTATAGAAATATTCCAATAAAATTATATTTATTTATTTTATTTTATTGTTTTTTTGAATTCGGAAAAGAATTGAAAAATTCGGAAAAAGAATTGAATTCGGATAAAAGAATTGAAAAATTTAGAGTATTTCTTAATTATTTAAATATAAGAATAGAGTATTATAAAGATATGTTACCTTAACAACCAAAGACTCATGCATGGACCTGGAATACTCTGACCCCACAGGAACATTCTTATTACACTCGCGCACAATTAAAAATATACTCGCGAAACATTTCGATTTCGGAGGAATAAGGATTTGTGAAAACAAGGATTGAATTTGGATAGGATATGGGAAAGGATATGAGCTCACGTGGGCAGGGACGCTCAGCCCCTGAAGTAGATCTGTACATCTTTATTTTTAAGAATAAAGAAGTACACATCTACCCGTTACCCTAAGATAAAGTATTTGATTTTCCAGAAAACAAGAAAATCAAATACTTACTCTAAATGTTAATATTAGTATGACGAGCACCTACCTGAAAAAAAAATATATTATTAGTAAAAATAATATAGAAAATTTAAAGTATTTTTTATTCAAACATTTTAAAAGAAAATTATATTTAATATAATATTATTTGTTTAATTTGAAATTTAAAAAAAAAAAACGAAAAAATTACTTGAAAAATTTAGAGTATTTCTTACTTATATATGAATAGAGTATTATAAAGATATTTTACCATTTCAGAAAAAGTCTCCTGCTTGAACGTGGAGTACTCTGGGCACACAGGAACACACTTTACACTCCCGCACAAGTGAAAATATACTCATGAAACATTTCGATTTCGGAGGAATAAGGATTTGTGAAAACAAGGATTGAATTTGGATAGGATATGGGAAAGGATATAAGCTCACGTGGGCAGGGACGCCAGCCCCTGAAGTAGATCTGTACATCTTTATCTATAACAATAAGAAGTACAAAACTACCCGTTACCCAAAGATAAAGTATTTGATTTTCCATAAATGAAGAAAATCTAAAACTTACTCTAAATGTTAATATTAGTAGGACGAGCACCTACCTGAAATAAGAAAAAAAATATTATTAGTAAAATAATATAGATAATTTCAAGTATTTTTTATATAAACATTCTAAAGAAAATTATATTTAATATATTATTTATTTAATTTGAAATTTTTTTTAAAAAATCGAAAAATTTATTTTAAAAATTGAGAGAATTTCTTACTCATATATGAATAGAATATTATAAAGATATTTTACCTTTGCAGAAGAGATAAAGTCTCCTGCTTGGACCTGGAATACTCTGGCCATACAGGAACACACTTTTCACTCCCGCACAAGTAAAAATATATTCGCGAAACACTTCGAAGGAATATGGATTTGTGAAAACACGGAATGAAGTTGGATAGGATTAGGGAAAAGATATAAGCTCACGTGGGCAGGTACGCCAGCCCCTGAAGTAGGTCTGTACATCTTTATTTATAAGAATAAAGAAGTACACAACTACCCGTTACCCTAAAGATAAAGTATTTGATTTTCCATAAATGAAGAAAATCTAATACTTACTCTAAATGTTAATATTAGTAGGATGAGCACCTACCTGAAATAAGAAAAAAAATATTATTAGTAAAAACATATAGGGAAGTGAAAGTAGTTTTTATTCAAATATTCTAAAGAAAATTATATTTAAGATATTATTTATTAAATTTGAAATTTTTTTTTAAAAAATCGAAAAAATTACTTGAAAATTTTTGAGTATTTCTTACTTATATATGAACAGAGTATTATAAAGTTATCTTACCTTTACAGAGAAAGTCTCCTGCTTGGACCTGGAATACTCTGGCCACAAATGTTAATATTAGTAGGACGAGTACCTACCTGAAAAAAGAAAAAAAATATTATTAGTAAAAACATATAGGGAAGTGAAAGTATTTTTTTAAAAAAATATTCGGAATAAAATTATATTAAATATATTATTTATATAATGGTTTTTTTATTTTTTAAAAATTATAAAAAGTACTTGAAAAATTTATAGTAATTCTTACTTATATAATTATAGGAATAGAGTATTATAAAGATATGTTACCTTTACAGCCAATGTCTCGTGTCTGAACCTGGAATACTGTGACCCCACAGGAACGGAACACACTTACGTACACTCCCGCACAAGTAAATATATACTCGCGAAACACTTCGAAGGAATAAGTAATTGTGAAAACACGGATAGAAAACAGTTGGTTAGGATTAGGGATAGGACATGATTCTCTTAATATTTGGGCAGGGATGTCAGCACCTGAAGTGGATCTGTATATCTTTATCTATAAGAACAATAGAAGTACCTACCTACCCGTTACCCAGATATTAATATTTTATTCACGTTCGCAAATTTAATAAATAAATTTATATTTACTGGCTTCTTGGATTCTATGCAGTTAATTAATATAAGGGATGAAGAGTTGTTTATTAGTGAGGTTTGGAGTCAGTTGAGAGGGTGGATGAAGGTGAAGAGGCTATATTGGAACACTCACAGTAGATGTTTCATCGTCACTGTCTGACACATATTTACCATCTCCCTATCTTTCTCCCCTTTATATACCCCTCACCAGGTTCCCATTGTCCCTAAATTCCCCCTCCTTACACTCACAGTCGATGTTTCACTCGTCACTGACTGACACATACTGACCATCTCCCTGTCTCTCTCCCCCTTATATAGCCTCGCAACAGGGATCATTGTCCCTATCTCCCCCCCCCCCCTATCTCCCCCCTCCTTATATACCCCTCACTGTCCCTATCTATCTCACTAAATTTTCACTTACCTCTACCAATTTTTTAGCCGTGTTTACTGAATACCAATCGACTTTCACTCGCCTCTAACGATGAACTCAAAGTAAAATTCAAAATTGGTTACCAAGAGTACTGGCCTCAAAAAACAATACCACTTTTCTACCCTGGATTGTCGGCAATATAACTAAAGTTTTTAATTGAATTTCATTCGTCTTATATGGCTGAGCGTGGACTCAGTGCGTAGATTTATGTTTATCTTATTATTTTTTATTTCTTATAGTGACCATGCGTCACGACTTTAGCGCCAACTGGCGACGAAAATGTAATCTTTGGGTGATGATTTATTAAACGTCCAATACAAAGGGACTCGCTGACGCCCCTCTAGGCTCTGTGAACTTGTTTACCTATGATAGGTATACCTATACTATAGTACAATATTTACCCCAATTCTTTCAATTCTTTCACGTGGATTCCTCCATGTCTTCAGCAATGGTTACCAATAAAAACCGAAACGTCAAAAATCCAATATAGAATGGTTATTCCTCATGTACTAGATGAGAATCAATCGCTATTTTTGATTTTAAGTGGATTCCTCCATGTCTTCAGCAAAGGTAACGGATAAGAAAACAACGCAGTTGCTATGGTTACTTATAAAATGTCCTCCCAAATTTTTAGCATTTCACAGAGAGAAGCCTATCCATTCTTACTTAAGCAAGGTTAATTAAATGAGCTATATTAAAACGATTAAATGAATAAATTTTAAAGAATTTAAAAAAGTACTATCTTACTCTTGAGTTAAGTACTTTAAAATATAATTTTACTAAAAACTTTATCTAACCTTTTTTGTGGCCCCCAAGGTACTTAATTAGGATATTAAATTTCATCAAAATTGGTTAAGTCATTTTCAAGATATTTAGAAAAAACTAAAAAAGTACTGAAATAAAGTACTAATGTTTGTGGGCCGATATGTACCAAAAACTAATCAGCGCTTCATTTTGTTAAACTAATGGTAGGTTTTTAATTTCATTTCAATCGGTGTAACGGTGTGGAAAAAATCGTGGACCAAAAAAACGATAACATACATCCATACAGACATCCGCACGCACTAAATGAAAAAAAAACTCAAGCTTGAGTTGTTTGCCATAAAAGAATTAAGTCTTTTTGATTTTAAGTCGATTCTTCCACGTTTTCAGTAGAGGTTGCCATTAATAGTCAAAACATCAAAAATGGAATGCAATAAGGTTATTCCTCTAGTATTAGATAAGAATCGATCGTTATTTTTTGATTTTAAGCCGATTCCTCCATGTCTTCAGCAATGGTTACCAATAAAAACCGAAACGTCAAAAATCCAATATAGAATGGTTATTCCTCAAGTACTAGATGAGAATCAATCGCTATTTTTGATTTTAATCCGATTCCTCTCATGTCTTCAGCAATGGTTAACAATAAAAACCGAAACGTCAAAAATCCAATATAGAATGGTTATTCCTCAAGTACTAGATGAGAATCAATCGCTATTTTTGATTTTAATCCGATTCCTTTCATGTCTTCAGCAATGGTTAACAATAAAAACCGAATCAAAAATCCAATGTAGAATTGTTATTCCTCGACTGTTAAATGAGAATCGATCATTATTTTTGAATTAAAGTCAACATGAACTGCAAATTGCAAGTGAAACCTGATTTATATAAAGGAATAAACATATTAATATTTCAAATGAATTTGGATAAAGTTTAGCAACGATCCGTTGCAGTTTATTTATAATGGTAAGAAGAGTTTACTTAATTATAATTAAATGTGTATGTAAACTTTCCGATATCCCGTACAGTGCAATGTATATAGAGTCTCAAAAACTCTATCTTTTGGAATTTAATATCTCCGGAACTATATTGTTCATAAATTTCGTTTTGCCACCAATCGATGCAGAAGTATTTAAATATTAATCTATCTAAATTTCAAAAAGTCCTAAGAAAATCCATTTGGTGGAACAACTATCTTAATTGTATTTTTTTTTTATGTACATATTTCGAACCATATGAGCCTCTGTCAGCTTAAAAATTCGAAAATGCCCAAAATAAGGACCCCCCTACTATGTGTTACACATAATATTTAAAAATTAGTATTACACTCGTATTATAAAAAAAATAATAATAATAATTTTCGGGAAGCGTCTGGAAAGTGGTCAGCTAACACCAGAATGACACCTCCCATTCTCTCTGTGTTCCTCCTTAGGTGTTGCATGGTGACGTCGAGAACTTCGAACGCGGCTTTGTGCGTCATAGTGCATTCATCCCAAATAATGAGCTTGCATTCCTGTAGAACCTTCGCCTATTCTGAACCTCTTGAAATCTAGCGAGTTGGGTGTCTCCACGCTGGACCGATTAAAAGGTAATTTCAAGGTCGAGTGAGCTGTCCTCGCTCCGTCCAATAGTGAGGCTCTAATGCCTGAAGAAGCAACCGCCAGGGCAATTTTATTTCTCTGACACACTTTGCAAATGATACTTTAACATTATGATAAGAAATCTTCCAATATCTATCTGCCAAACAAAATTTGTTAGATATATCTGACCAAAAACATAAATGTGAAAAAAGGGGCCAAGTTAGGTACAAACGGCTTCGCCGACAAAAGAGTTGGAATCTAAACGGGTACCAAGTTCCATCTAGCAGTTGCTTAAATCATAGCTATAGGGATGTACAACGTTCTTCAATTGATTTAAAAGAATATTTGTTACGTTCTTTTTGATATTAAATTTATAACTTGTCAAGTTTTATATCCAACTAAATTGTTTCTAGTATAAAATACTAGTAGAACAACTAGAAAAGCTAAATTTTAATATTAAATATCATCACGTTAAACGTAAGTTATTGACTATCATAACTTGGTAAGCTATAAATTTAATATCAAAGAACGTAACAAATTTTCTTTTAAACCAATTGAAGATCGTTGTTCATCTCTATAGTTATGATTTAAGCAACTGCTATGGAACTTGGTACCCGTTTAGATCTCAACACTTTTGTCGGCGAAGCCGTTTGTACCGAATTTAGCCCCTTTTTTCAAATTTATGTTTTTGGTCAGATATCACTAATTTTTGAAAAGTATTTTCCTTTAATTTATCTAAATAATTACATTTAAACATTTATATTAATAATAATTAAATATTTCTCATAAAATATCTGTTAAAAAACAGGATCGGTTTTTCATCAATTTCACCTCTTCATTTCGGGCTCCGAAAAAGAGAAAGTTTCGGTTTTTCAATTTTCTCATTTGTTAATGTGCCAAGCGTTACCAGTATGCCAAATTTCAGCATTCTAGCTTGATTGTATTTTCACTATATGTTAATTAAGCCTATAATAAATTTCTACCCCTTCATTTTAAGTCCTGAAAAAGAGAAAGTTTCACTTTTTCGATTTTTTCCTTCAAACTCTACTAATATGCCAAATTTCAGCATTCTAGGATCAGCGGAAGTACTTTAGGTTTTTGATATGTCAGTGAGTCAGTCAGTCAGTGTTAAAAATGGCACTTTTCAGAGCTTAATAACTCAAGAACTATAATAGGTTTATTCATGAAATTTGGGATTCTAGGTGTTCCAGTGGGCCTTATTAGACATGCAAAATTTCAAGTGTAGGTCTAATAGTTTTTGAGTTATGGGGGGGTCGAAATAGCTCGAAATGGTTCGTGTAAATATACACATGGCTGGTGCGTCGCCCGTTTTTCTGAACTTGGCTGACACACTGCCGTGTGTCTAGATTTAGTGGATTATCGAATAAAAATATATTATACCAGCTGCGACGCCCGCATTCAACGGTCTTCTAACTATCCAGGGGGCTTCGCCCGCTGGACCTCGTACCCCCTGCCTTTGTTCCCCATTCATTCCACCACTCCCTAAAATGGCCCCTGGACTCTCTCCCCTTCCCCCAACTTTGATCACCCACCAAACCCCACGGAACCGGGTGGAGGATTAATATTTGCAGGCTATACTAGCGTTTCCCAAACTTTTTTAACCGCGGCCCGGTACGAGGTTTTAAAATTATTCGCGACCCACCTTATGAAAAAAAATCCATTTATTCACAAAACAAATTTTATTTTTTAATAAAAATCAAGTTATTCGTTTGTTTATTTCATAGACAAAAATTGCAAAATATTTATATAAGAAAAATATCAATAATTAAAAAATTAACAATTATATTCATTTAAAACTTTATTAAATGAAGTAAATTTTGTTTCCACATACACTGCGGTGCAAAAAATCGATCCACCAATAAAAACTTTATTAAATAGTAAATAATTTTTATTTTTTTTATAAGTAACCATAAATTATTAAAACTATTAAATTGAAGGAGCCAATAAAAAGAGTGTGTCTTCTGCTGAATTATAAATTTTATTTATTTATAACGATCGTTATAAGCAAATAAAATTTATAATTCCAGCAGAAGACACACTCTTTTATTGTCTCCTTCAATATATAAAAAATTCTGCTACTCTCGGCAAAAACTTTTCAATTTAAAACTACTAAAGTTTAAATTTTTATTTAAATCACACACGATTACTTTATTGGCTTATTCTCAGCCATAAGCCTAATTACGATACTAGTGATACATCGCAAAATTTGTCTCAACCCCACAGGGGGTCAGCTGATGCCGCCGGTATGCTCGGGTCGGATTCGAAGCCCGGGTAACCCTGGTTGGCTCGCTGTCAACGCTATAACCGGCCTGGGCGCTATACTTGAGAACGATCGCAGAACAAGTCGATCGAAACGTTGTATTAAAATTATCGTTATATGTTTCAACAAATAATTATAAAATAATCATGTGTGATTTAAATAAAAATTTAAATATACAAAAATAAAAGCTTCAGCTTCATTACTATTCAAAGCTATTGCTTATTGAAAGTGTACTTTGTACTTGTGGTTGACTTAGACCTTGATTAATTAAGCACACAATTTGAACTGTGAACTTGAAAAATATTCTAAATTTTAACTTTCTATCAATGATGTTTAATTCAAAATGATTAATTTTATTGATATTTCTATTGGAATATGATCTTTAATTAAAACTTTATTTAAACTTAAAGTGATATTGAGAAAGTATGATCATTTGTAATTGTATATTT
>JALMQS010000021.1:0-24202 GCA_024734495.1 Forficula auricularia
AGTTGAAATTCAGTCTCTGTTTGAGAAGTTGAAAGTTTGATGGTTGACTGCGTTAGCAGATTGAATGAGTGAATGTTTTGTATAACTGCATCAGCAGAATTTTGATTATATTTGAATTGAGTGTAGAAGGACAAAAACCAAACTTGAATCATCCCATATCTCATCGTCGGATAAAAAACCAAAGTGAAACGAATTGCCACAAGAAGTCTGCATTTACGCCACGCCATCACCATTGTATTAAATTTCATTCGTATGTACAAAAAACCATTATTTTTATCATTAAAACCATTGTTAATATCATATCAAAAAATCTTTGCTTTTATTTATTGAAGAAGGAGAAAATACACCTTCCTTTATCTTAATTAAAGAAATACAGTCCACACCATTATCCTAAGTTCATTATCATATTTATACATGAAAAATTATACATGATATGATCTAGGAAATTTACAATTTTATACATGGTCCATCGTCGCAGGATTATACATTAATCCTTCATAGCCAAAGGTAGAATTTTCTCAAAAAAGAAATTCTCCACTCTTAAAGTCTAAGAGCATAAAAAAGAACCAGAGATTCCTTCAAGAAAAGGTTGGTGTGATATTGCAGAGAAAAATATTGCAAATAATTAAATTGCAATTTTTTTTTGTATTGAAAAAGCAAAGCAAAGATTGGTTTTAAGCTGATTTGGCAACACAGCATTTGAAATTTGAACTGCAATTGGAAAATTTATCTATTATAGTCCTTTCTATTAAATTAAAAATGGCTTCCAGGAAAGTTAGATTATTTAGATGGAATACGGAACGCCTGCAAAATTCCGTAATTAAGGCCACGAAAGAAGGAAACCTGGAAAGCTTGAATTTATTAAAAACATTAAAAAGAGATTTGAATAGGTTACTTGAAGAAAGGGCGGATATTGAAAATGCCGTATATGACGCATTTGAAAATTTACAAGCTGAAGAACAGCCACTAAATTATGAGGAATTTGATTTGAGTAAAAATAACAAATTCAAGTTTGGATATCTGTCTTCATCATTTTCATTACAAAGCTTACTAAATAATAAGTCATTCAATGAATTTCTTTTAATCTTATTTACTGCTTTAATAACAAAATGGAGCGACATATGCAGAAGTCCTTTCAAATTTTTTGCAACCAAATGCTGACGATGAATAATACAATGATAGAGTAATATAGAGTGGAAAGATCCATAAGGAGCCAGTGTATTTTAGCGTATACGAGTTACAGAGCTCTCTGAAGTAAAACCATTGGGCAACAAAATGGCGGAAACCGCTCTCTTCGGGGCAAATTTTGGTGACATTATCAAGAGTAAAAATACGCTTATATATATATATATATATATATATATATATATATATATATATATAAGTAAAACATAAAGGGTATGTATCTTTAATCTATGACAAACGCTTTGAATGTTCTATGATCTTTGGATAGGTCTTAAGAACTAAGAGTTTAATTAATAAAGTAAAGGGTGGGTAGTTTAACAGTGAATGAAATAGAACTCAAAGAGGTTTATACAAACTCAATATATTTCGGATTATTAGTCCATCATCACTTACACACCCTTTACTTTATTAATTAATATCATGTTTCACCTAAAACCTACACCACTTTCTCTAAGTAAAAACTAAGAGTTTGCTAAGTGCAGTCGCTAGAGAGCGATTTTTCTATATACGGTAGCCTTCCACTCTATATTACTCTATGAATACAATGTACTGCGATTACATTTGGTATTGTTTGTTTCAAATAGGCTATGAAACCCTTATGACGCCCTGTCATTATTGCTTTATACATAATAAGCACGGAAATGTGCAAGGTTCGCAGGCGTAATTTATTATATTAAAAAATATTAAATATAATAAATTTGCCCCTCTTGACTGCCTCAACTATCCCCATTTGCCCCTGGACCCGGTATCGCCCCCATGAAAGGCTCCAGCGCCCACTGAAGGTCGGTATCGCCCCCGTTGGGAACCTATGGTTTAAAAGATTTTCATGAATAACACTGCCTAACAATGAAAATGCTCGGGCTCAAAAATAGCTGATTCTTATGTATTTCCACCTGCTGAATTCAAAAATCACCATAAAAATTACCGATTAGCTCTTGTTTTGGAGATATTATCGGTCAAAACGACGAAAAAGGCCATTTTGACATATTTTCGAGTCCCATTAGATATTAAACAGCAATATTTGAGATCACAATATTTTGTTGAAGTAATAGAAAACAGCTTCCTCTTTGATTTTCAAATTACGCCTTGTTTTTAGCTCAATTAGAACTCGAGTTATAACTAAAAAACTAAAACTACGTGATTATAAAGGATAATAAACACATATAAAAACATATGGTCTTACTTTTTTAGTTATAACTCGAGTTCTAATTGAGTTACAAACAAGTGGTAATTTGAAAATCAAAGAGAGGAAGCTGTTTTCTATTAGGTCAACAAAATATTTTTATTTCAAATATTGCTGTTTAATATCTAATGGGACTCGAAAATAGGTCAAAATGGCCTTTTTCGACGTTTATTATTATTATAACCACTACAAATGCAAACTTTATACGGAATATAGGTACTTTTCCTTAATTTTGTTGCACAATGAATAGAAAAATCATGAAATAAACTTTAGGACAAGGAAATTTTTTTTTGTATAGTTGTGTAATGTATTTGGTTGTGTTTCAAAATTTTGTATTGTTTATTTTGATTTATATTTTTACATACTGATAACAACGTTGTCGAAACATCTTTCAATGATAATAAAGAATATTTAAAAAAATTTATATTTATTCAAATAAAATTGATTACCCCACGTATCATAAAGAAATTCATCACTCAAAGTTTTGACTGTATAATATTAAATAATTTCACAGTGGAATGAAGAAAAGTTGAAATAAATATTTTTATTTATTTGAGACCAGAAAATCTCAATGTTTAAATTTTTTTTTAAGTGAGAATTGTAAAACTTGCATAATTCGATTTAATATTTTCTTACCTACAGTCAAAAGGCCATTCCTAGAATAACAGAAATTAAGAATTTAATCTCTATTAGTCTGAAACAGGTTTGGACTTGTATTTGGCGTCCAACTCTAAAGGAAGAGAATCTATCCACGCTCTTTTTAGTCATTTTTCTCGATTAGATTCTAATGAGAGAATCGTTTGCATTTTTGAACCAGAAGTTCTAAAGCTAGAAAGCCCAAAATCTAAACAGCTCTCAGTATTGCAAAGACAAACATTTTACAACAAGAATGAACTTTCTACAACTTTTCGTTCTTAAGTTATCGAAGGTATCTGAATCTATATATTTATTATATTCAATTTGAGATTAGTCATTCCACTCCCCTTGGATTTTTGAAGAAATTCAAATTTTGAAACACTCACCAATCTTTATTTGAGCTACCTATATGGCTTAGCTATGTGTTTAAATTTAGAATTACTAGACCGTTGAATCTTACAAATGAAGATGAAATCTTTGTATGCAATATTTAGAGCGATACATATGTAAGATGGGTTTACCTCACATGGTACCCAATTGGCCTAGATTGCTAATTTTGGCATTCTGGTTCGATTTCCAAGGGGGTGAATATAATTCTTTTGATAAAACTATTATTAAGGTAGTTGTTTCGCGACAATACTAGCAAAAAGTTAATGCTAGAGTATATAGAACAGACAATAAGGATTCATAATCATAAGCACAAAACTTTTTGATGTTTATGTACCGATTCTAGCCAATCCCGAGCTCGTTTGATAAATCTGGCACCATTGTAAGAGATTGAATATTTTTATATTAAAATGACAGATAAAATACATTTTAAAGGTGGATTTATTTCTATAAAAATCGTTTTGTTATTTTTTGACAAATGTAATCAACGTCTACGTTACACCTTATGAAAATTATAATTTTGAAAAAATCTAGCGCATGCACGCTTTATACATCTTTCGCTGGTTAAATAAATGCGCTGTTGCCAAATTGTTTTTAGTGTAAAATTTTTTATACATTTTTTATTATTTATTCATTATTATCTCAGAAACTGTATTGTAACTATGAATCAAAATTGTCTTAAAATATGTATTGGTTATTGTTTAATGTTGGTTTAGTTTTTTTATAAAAATAGTAAGAAGGGTTTCTTAATTATAATTAAATAGGTATGTAAATTTTCCGATATCCCGTATAGTGCAATGTATAAGAGTCTGAAAAACTCCATTTTTGAAATTTAATATCTCCGGAACTATATTGTTCATAAATTTCGTTTTGCCACCAATCGATGCAGAAGTATTTAAATAATAATCTGTCTAAATTTCAAAAAAATCCTAAGAAAACCCATTTGGGGCAACAACTACCTTAATGAGAAATCGGATTTAGTAAATGACAAATCCCTCGTGATTTCTTTAGAACAGGGCTTCTCAAGCTTTCTTCATTTGCGACCCGTTTTCACCGGAGACATTTTTAGACGACCCCCACAACAGATTTAGAAATAAAAAATTATAAAAATTGACTTAAACATATCTTTGGGATACATAGCATTATCAGAAACAACGAAATGGTTTAATTGTTTTTGACTAAATTTATATTTTATTATTCCCCTGTTTTATATATTTAAGATATTTATACTTTTTATATCTTATATTATTAAATTTCTTCCAGAACTTAAGTGACTTGATTTAAATTTTTCATTAAATTGAAGGGTTGGTTTTGTCACAAATATAATAAAACAATAATTTTAATAACTATTAGAATTATTTAATTGATAACTATACAGTTCTAATAGTTATTAAAATTATTGTTTTATTATAGTTGTGGAATTATTTTAATTTATTAACTAGTGGCTGAAACCAATGAAAAGAAAATGGATATTATTAATTTTCTTTCTTATAGTTAATTTATTAGTAATTCACAATTTCATCTTTGTCCTGGTCCCCATTCACATTAAAAGTTATTAATTATCTATTAATTATTTTTCAATTTAATAATTATTAAATATACAATTTAACAATTCAAATATTTAAGTGAAGTGATAATTATGTAATATGATCATTAATTAGTTAGATTTTCTTTTCTTTTTTGTAAAGGGAATCAAATCTAATCAAAGAATCAATAATATGAAAGATATTAATTTGCCGATGGTAATAGATTCAAATTTACTAGAAAATCATAGATCAAAGATGGTGTCATCTATTAAAT
The DNA here is from genome assembly GCA_024734495.1 of Forficula auricularia. Classification (NCBI taxonomy): domain Eukaryota; kingdom Metazoa; phylum Arthropoda; class Insecta; order Dermaptera; family Forficulidae; genus Forficula; species Forficula auricularia. The sequence goes on from JALMQS010000021.1 coordinate 5,192, forward strand.
CCGATGGAGTGGAATATTTTTAATTATATGTCAGAGGGGTTGTTTTTCACCCCCTCGGGAATCGAACCCGAGTGCCAGTAACAGCAATCCGGGCCACCTGGCTCACCTGCGGGATACGAACCTCTCTGACATATGCAAACGCGTAAAATATTTTACTCAAAGATTGTTATCTTAATTTGTAAAATTTCGCGATATAGTGATTCTAAATTTAAACATATAGCCATGCCATATAATTTAAATAAAGGTGGTTGAGTGTTTCGAATTTTGAAGAAATTCAAAAATTCGAAGGGCAATGGAATGACTTTTCCTAATTTAATATGAAAGATATTAATTTGCCGATGGTGAGCCAGGTGGCCCGGATTGCTGTTACTGGCACTCGGGTTCGATTCCCGAGGGGGTGAAAAACAACCCCTCTGACATATAATTAAAAATATTCCACTCCATCGGATTTAATAGATGACACCATCTTTGATCTATGATTTTCTAATCAATAATAATTTAAATTTCACATTTAATTCATTTTTCACATGAATTTTCTCTTACAATACATTAAAAAATGATTCTCAGCTTGAATGATAGAGGAATGAGAGGTGAATCATGGGCTAAAAGTGACCTGTCATTTTAAGAAATGGTGTTCTTGGATTTAAATAGTTTTCTAATTAATATATTAAAGGAATTGTTTTTGATCCCGTTTTTAAATAAGATATATATATCGCTAGACTATTGCTGGTTGAGGCTATTGGAGTCAGCTAAATCTTAAGTCTGGACCAAGAGAGAATGAAAAAGATGTGATCCATCTAGCTATGATCCAGCATCATTTCTCGATTAGGCCGCATGACGCTTTTATATCAAACACTAAAATGGATCACCAAATGGATTTGTAATCTGAGATGTTATATATTCAATCCCCCAGTCCAGCGCGCTCAATCTGTTAACACGTATGTAAGGTGTTTGCTATCAATTAATCATAAGTTTCCTATATTTGATTCAATCGCGAATCGAATGCAAGATATTTTTGTCAGATATTAAGTAATAATAATATCCGAATTTATATATATCTGTGTAAAAAATAATGAATTTAAATAGTTTTCTAATTAATATATTAAAGAGAATTGTTTTTGATCCCGTTTTTAAACAAGATATATATATCGCTAGACTACTGCTGGTTGAGGCTATTGGAGTCTGCTGAATTCGGATATTATTATTACTTAATATCTGACAAAAATCACCTGCATTCGATTCGCGATTGAATCAAATATAGGTGTTCTTGGCTTTCTTGGAGATCTCTGTAAGTACAGCAAAAACTCGCAATACCTCATTTTATTAGCTAAATTATTATTCACCCGCTCTTTTCTCCATTTCTTGTATCTATTTCGTCTAATGAGAGGACTAAAAGTCGCCGTAGTGCGTTCTCGCTTCCAGTGGACGACTGGAGTTAGTATAAAGCAAGCGATATTTGAACTCCTGAAAGAACAATCTAAAAATATAATACTTACTTCTTTTCTTAAAACTTCTGGTGCAAGGTATTCTGGTGTACCACAAAATGTATTTGTTGTTCCGTTCATTAATAGACCCTCTTTGACCAAGCCGAAATCAGTCAAAACGACATGACCATAAGAATCGAGAAGCAAATTTTCAGGTTTTAAATCCCGATATACAATTCCTTGTGAATGCAGATAGCCTAAAGCTAAAGCGATTTCAGCCGCATAAAATCGAGCTCGGTTTTCAGGGAAAAAATGTGCTTTTTGCAAATGAAAAAATAACTAAGAAAAAAAAAGGTAATTATTAGATAAATATTATTTTAGAATATTATATAAAAATTAATAAACAATTATTACCTCCCCGCCATTAATATAATCTAGAACAAAATAAAGTTTTTCAACGGTTTGAAAACTATAATGAAGTCCGACAAGGAAGGGATGATTTAAAGTTTTTAACAGTGCATTTCTTTCGGACATAATATGTTTTACTTCATTCTTTTTTATTACATGTTTTTTACTAACCACTTTAACGGCATAATACTTTTTTTCCATTTTATGTTTAACAAGTAACACTTGTCCGAAACTTCCTTTTCCTATGACTTTTAGAAATTCAAAATCATCTGGCTTTGCACTGAAAATTCCAAGTATTAATTAATTTTTATTTTTATTTTTTCGGATCAGACCAGCGATGAAGAAATTGTGGACGAAACCATTAGAAATTTATTAAAGAAACCACATTATGCACTATTAAAAAGATATTTAATCTGGTTTTGATTGATTAGTTCAAATAAATTATTCAACCACCAAAGCTTTAATCAAAATAAATTATTTCATCATCGAGGTCTAATCCAAAATATATAACAGATCATTAAATAATTGATTAATAAGAATTATTCATGGTTCAAATTTTGCGGTGACTCTTAAATCAATTATTATTTTTACATATTTGATGATATCTTCAAAAAATTGTATCTCATGCTGATGAAGGTTTTTAGATCATAAAATAAACTGTTCATAATAATAATTGATTAAAGAATTAAGAACAAAAAATAGTCTTATTTTTACAAAAGAGAATACCTTAAATCAAAATATAATATATTATTAGATTTAAAAAAAATTAGGCTTCAAATTAAATAATCCAATTTTTTTAAAGAAATAAATTTTAATATTTAGTAGGTAATTATGATAAGAAAATGTCAAGAATTATATAAATTTTAAAAAGTTGAATAAATTAACTGTAATGCAAAGTCAAAATTATAATTATTTAATCCATTTCAAAAATTATAAATAAATATTTATGTATATATGGTAATTAACAATTACATATATATATTGAGGGGTCATAAAATAAAAATATATGATATACATAATCGTTTCCATTATTCTCTTTTTATAGTTAATACAGGTAGCCTAGGATATTTAACAAATGTGGTATTTAGAAGATGAGTCGAGTGTGGCTTGATATCATATTTCTTACACCAGCTCCTTTGTCTAGCTAGTAGACTCGACATAATACATCGTAATTTCTAAAATGATATCAAATGCTTATATTTATTTTTTTTTCCTTTCAAATATTTTGTAATACATAAATAAAGACTAAATTTATTATTCTGAGATTTATTTATTCTGATATGCAATGTAAAAATATTTCTCTAATATCTATGAGTCCTTAAAAGTTAAATTCATTTAATAAATTTATTATATTTGACCAATTTAGATAATTTTGAATTATTTTTAGTATTATTATTATTAGGACCAAAACAGTCATTTGTAGTGAGTGCTGTCTTCATGAAAACATGTTCGCTACGCTTTAGAAAAAAAATCGTGTTTTTTTGTGGTGTTTGATATTTTATTTACATAAAAACGTAAGTTTTAATTAAAATTATTATTATCATAATAAAAATAATAATTGAAGCGTTATATTTATTTATTTGTTTTATGTGCTAAGAACGATACAAATATAGATGCCCCGAATCAAGAGAAAACAATCATTCACTAATGTGTTTGAAAGTAGTGACGACGAATATTTGACTCAATAGACAATGAACTTGAATTATTGAAAGATGATACAAATTTTACTAAAGCGTCTGAGCCATTGTTTTCGGTTCCTTTTCAAACAAACGGATTCTGACGAAATTATTCTAAGAAGAAGAAAAGTTAAAAGACTTATAAGAGATGATGAGGATAGCAATGAGCAACCATCTACTTCTACATATTATAATAGACAGTTTGTTGGAAATGAAACATTATGGAGAAATGTCACTGAGGAAGACAATTATCGTCCTAACATAAAATTCTCAGTTGGCGGAAATGTTGTTGGGCCAAAAGTTCCATCCAGTTGCACATCACCTCTTGAATTTTTTAAGTTGTTTTTCACTCCTACTTTACTAAAAAAAATAGTGAGTGAAACTAAAGCATATGCATATGCAGAAAAAAACACTGAGCAAATATTCCATTTGGCAAAATTGGAAAGATGTAACCGAGAGTGAAATGGCACTTTTATTGGTGTCATCATAAATATGGGCCTTGTTGTTTCACCAACTTTGGAATCATACTGGTCTCAAGCATTTCATTTGAAGATGTCATTTAAAAAAAAAAAATTTCACGCAAATGTTTTTTTCGCCCCCTGGACCCCCCCCCATACCACACTCGCTATGTCTCCTGGACCCCAACCACCCAAAACCCATCCAGCACCACCACCCCCGTACCCCACCCCGCTACGCTCCCTGGACCACCGCACATCATACCCCACTATGCCCCTGGACCCCCCCCCCCGAACACCAATCTCACAGTCTACCCCCCCCAAACTCCACACCATGCACCTGGACCCCCCCCCCCCCCGAACACCAATCTCACACTCCACCCCCTGTCCCCCCACCACCCGAACCCAGCATATTGCACCACCTTCTCTACGCCTCCTGGTTCCCACACCCGAGCACCAACCCCGCTACGGCCCCTGGACCACCGCACACCACACCCCGCCCCCTGTACACACACACCCGCTATTCCCCTGGACCCCCACCCCGAACCCAATTTTTGCATTTCTAGCTCTCTAGAGGCCCACAGATTATGTATACAAAATTTGGTTGAGTTTGCTCAAAGGGCAAGAATTTAATTTTTTTCACCCCCCCCCCCTCCCATTTTTGAGGGAATTTTTTAAAACAAAAGTTGTCATAAATCACATGCCCTACAACTTTGCTCATAACAAAATTTGCCGTAGAGTTAATAGTTTGGGAATTATTTAAAAATTTCCATTAGTGCGCCCCCCTCCAAACCCCCTTTTGGGGTCAAAATATCAAAACGTTATATAGCAATAAACGTAAGTTAGAAGTTATCTGATGGAAACATGAAATTTCATAATAATCCCTTCAGCCGTATTTACGTGAATCGTGAGCAACTTTTCGAAGAACCCACGGAAACGGACAGACAGACAGATAGGAATTTTGTTGAGGGTTTTTTCGTTCATAACTTTGCTTGAAACGTGTGCAACCAAAATTTTATTTTTTCTCATAATAAACAAGGACTGTATGGTGTGTTCCATCCGGAAGGTAAAAGGAGGGAGAAAGGAAATAACATTTTATTGTGATAGAAAACCCGGCCTTCATCCAGGAGAATGTTTTAAAAATTATCATACTTTGAAAAATTATAAGTAATTAAAGTAAATAAATTGGTTAAATATATAAATTTATATTTCTTTACTATCCTACTACTTTATATAATCGAAAAAATATTTGTTACATTCTCTGCACTATTGTAATACAACCTTTTTTGGGACCCTCTTTTTTTTAATTATTTTGTAAATTTATTAAAGAGTTGTTGGTTGGTAAAAAAAAAAACTAAGGAATGAAAAGGGTTAATATATAAATAATAAATATAAAATCACCTTATATTTTTATAAATTTTTTTTTGTATTTCTTGTATGTTTATATTATGATTAACCTATCACCTTATAGTTTTGTATGTTTATATTATGACTAATGTATCACCTTATATTTTGTATTTCTTGTATGTTTATATTATGATTAACGTATCACTTTATATTTTTGTAAAAAAAAACTTTGTATTTCTTGTATGTTTATATTATGACTAATGTATCACCTTATATTTTGTATTTCTCGTATGTTTATATTATGATTAACGTATCACCTTATATTTTTCTATGTTTTTTTTTTTTTTTATTTATTTAATGTCACCGGGAACAAAGCCCATTTAGACAACACATAAGTAGAGTGTTAGTAGGGTTAGTGAGGGAGCCGAGTTTTCAGCCGGTAGAAATTTTTATTTGCCAGCCAGGATCGAACCCCGGACCTCCACTCCAACATCGTCGTAATCGATCGATGCCGAAGTGAGGCCAGTGCGTTAGCTGACTGAGCTACCCGACTCCCCATTTTTCTATGTTTATATTATGACTAAAGTATCACCTTATATTTTGTATTTCTTGTATGTTTATATTATGATTAACGTATCATCTTATATTTTTGTAATTTTTTTTTTTTTATTTCTTGTATGTTTATATTATAACTAATGTATCACCTTATATTTTGTATGTCGTATGTTTATATTATGATTAACGTATCACCTTATATTTTTGTAAAAAAAAAATTTCTTGTATGTTTATATTATGATTAACGTATCACCCTATATTTTTGTAAATTTATTTTGTACTTGTATTGTTATGTATAAGGACACTTTTGTCCGTCTATTGATTTAAAATAAAATAAAATATTGGATAAGATCGATTCAAGCAAGCTTCTATTTAATAACTGACATAAATATTGATTGGGATCGAATACCTAAAAAATTCATTGATAACACAATTAAGAGCATACCTAGGAGAGTTAAATGTGTTATCAAAGCCAGGGGAGGGAATACAAATTATTAAAACGATTTAAATTGTTTATAAAGAAAAAAATACAGTCAAACATTAAATCACTTAATTTTAAATAAGACATATTTTTTTAATTTTAGATTATTTTAAAATTTTGCAATTTGTTAATTAATGTCATAATTATTAAAATCACTTAAAAAACAAATGATTAAAAAAAATATATATTTATATAAAATAAGCATATTTTTCAGGCTTTTTTTTCGATGTAAACTGGCAAAGCTTATATTCTTCCTAAGGAAGCATCTATTTTTACAGCAGAAGCAATGGCTATCTATGAAGCAATAAATTATATAAAAAATGTCAATTGTAAAAAGTTTATAATCTGTTCAGACTCCCTATCAGTACTAACAACACTGAAAACATTTCATTATCTGTGATAGTATTTAATTTAATAATAAAACTTGAACAAGATGCGAGGTAGGTTTCACAAAAAAAAAAGAAATAAAACAAAATTGAGTTTTGAATTCGATATATTGATGGGCTCACCCCCGAAATATAACGAATTCAAAACTCAATTTTGTTTTATTTCTTTTTTTTTTGTGAAACCTACCTCGCATCTTGTTCAAGTTTTATTATTATATTAAAATGTTTCACCTAGAACCAACACCTAACTCCTTAAAAGTTACTATTTAATTGTTTGTAATTATTTATTTATTTATTTATTGTTTATTTGTTGATTATTGTATATTTGATTGTACACAATTTTATAATTGTTATGCCTAATTTATATTTGGGTGTGAAAATTTTATTATCTGTGACATTTCTTCTGTTTCATTATCTGTGATATTATTTTATTTTGCTGTTGTTGAATTAATTGTCGTTGATTATTTGATTATTATTGTTTATAGATTGCACATAGTTGGACTCATGGTAGACTGGCTACCATTGAATTCATTCCGAGACCATTAAGAGGAGAGTAAAATAAAAAAATAAAAAAATAAAAAGAAATTATAATACTAAGCTGTTTCAATGGATATTTGCAATAAGAAGTACATAATAGCTGTTCAAAAAACTAGAGGAAGATTAAAAATTTAATCGAAACGTCGACAATAGAAGAAAGTGAATATTTATTTTTCCTGGCTGCTTCTCCTCTTATCTTAGCTTATATTTTATTTTTTTCTCCAACAACAAAAAAAAGTTATGAGGTTAATTGAAAAAACACAGTAAAGTTTTAGAGCAATAGAATATTGTTTTGATTTTTTTTTGGAAGGGTGTAAATATATTATTATTTTTTTTTTTTAAGACGTTTTGGACCCTCTTTATGAAATTTTGAAATTTGGTAGATGAGGCGATTGAATCAAACAGCACATTTTGAAACGAATACATATGGAGCAGAACCAAAAACCATTTCACTATCAATCTAGTATACAAAACAAATAAATAAATTGATAAACATGAGAAATCTAACTCCTAAAACTTTCGAGACAATAAATATTATTTTATTGAATATATTTTAGACATTTGTTGTGTTTTTTCATATAACTTTATAATTTTTTCTGGGATAATTTTGATAAATTTTTTTAGTTAACTTCATTCTTAATTCTAGAGTTTTAACATAAAAAGATGTCATTCTATTATTTTATCAAATGTATATACAGGGTGTTCAATAGAACTCGTTCATTAAAAGTTTTCATGGAAGGAGTTGATAGAAAATTTTGAACTTTGGCATATTTATGTTTTGGAATATGCTATTTTTAAATAAATTATTAACAACTTTTGGGCGCTTTCCGCCCTGCAGCAATCGCCATCAACTTACTTATTTTCCATGGAACTCCCCAAATATTTTTGCATCATTAGATTAAGTGTTAAAAACTAAGATGATTTTGTATAAAGCACTTGATGTCTAAAATTTATAATTTCTGAGTTATATTAGATAGTTTGTAAAATCTACCAATTTAGCGTTCATGTTTAAAAATTAATAATAATTAAACTATTGTTTGTAGAATTAATTTGATCAATCAGAACTCTCAATTAGACATTAAAGAATCTTACTTAATCATAAAAATACAAATTTTATATCCAGGATGACCATAATAATCGTTTATTTCTGAAAATCAAAAAGTTGTTAATACTCAATTTTTTCAAATGGAACATGGCATAAATTTTAGTATTTTTGAATTCTACATAAAAATCCAATAGTAGTTTATTAAATATTCCCTATACCTAAAATGAATAGTTTTATAAATAAAAATATTTTAAATTTCACAAGTCTAGATCTTATTTATTGTGTATAAATAATTAAGATCTGGACGAGTGAAATTTAAAATATTTTTTATTTAAAAAACTATTCATTTTAGTAGGCATAGGGAATATTTAATAAACTACTATTAGATTTTTATGTAGATTTCAAAAATACTAAAATTTATGCCATGTTCCAATTGAAAAAATTGATAAAGTTTAGGGAAAGCGGTGTTGGTTTATAGTGAAACATATTAAACACAGGAATTATTTAACGGGTTATAGTGGTGTTTCACAAAGAGAAAATAAAATTAAAAAATCTCCAAAATAATTTAAAAGATTTTTTAATTTTTTAATTTTATTTTCTCTTTGTGAAACACCACTATAACCCGTTAAATAATTCCTGTGTGAAAAAATGAGTATTAACACTTTTTGATTTTCAGAAATTAACGTTTATTATGGTCATCCTGGATAAAACATTTGTATTTTTATGATTAAGTAAGATTCTTTAATGTCTAATTAAGAGTTCTGATTGATCAAATTAATTCTACAAACAATAGTTTAATTAATATTATATATTATAATAATATATATAATATAATATAATATATAATATATAATAATATATATAATATAATATAATATATAATATATAATAATATAAATATATAATATAATAATATAATATAATATATAATATAATATATATAATATAATATTTATTATTAATTTTTAAACATGAACGCTAAATTGGTAGATTTTACAAACTATCCAATATAAGTCAGAAATTATAAATTTTAGACATCAAGTGCTTTATACAGAATCATCTTAGTTTTTAACACTCAATCCAATGATGCAAAAATATTTGGGGAGTTCCTTAGAAAATAAGTAAGTTGATAGCGATTGCGGCAAAGCAAAAAGTGTCCAAAAGTTGTTAATAATTTATTTAAAAAGAGCACATTCCAAAACATAAATATGTCAAAGTTCAAAATTTTATCTTAACTCCTTCAATGAAAACTTTTAATGAACGAGTTCTGTGTTCTGTGGAACACCCTGTATATGAAAAGTTAAAATAATGACTTACTGTTTACGTTCAGACGATCCTAAACATAATTTGTTTTCCGATTCTGCAGATTCTTCTAAACCATCATCTAAATTACAGTCCTCAGTTTGATTTAACTTGCGTTTATCGAGTTGGAAAAAAGTTCGCACTTCATTCCTAAATTATAATGAAGCAAAAATAAATATAAAAAAATATATTGAAAGTAATTTATTAGACTTACATGTTCATTAGCCTAGAATCCTGCATAATTTGTTGTATAAATATATCAAGGCCTTCTCTTCTCGATTGAATAAACCTTGGATCAAGATTATTACCAAATAACTTTTTTCCAGGAAGTTTCAATGAAACTTGGGGAAACTGAAAATTTTTAAAATTGAACGATTTCATTAAAAAACAAATCATTTATTAAAAAGTAAAGTTGTTTGGAGGGGGGATATTGGAATACTTTATACTAGTTTATATTTCAAAGAAAGAAAAAGCGCAATCTTTAGAAATTTTCGTTTTAGGTGTCAGAAGACAAGAGTTATATTAATATATAGCAATAAATGATAGAATCTATATAAGAATATCATATATATATATATATATATATATATGCGCCTTCGGCACGCCCTCTACAGCTCGGCCCTCCGGGCGGGTGGCTCTGGCAGGCAGCGTCTCGGCATGTGATTATTAGGTACACAAAATTCATTTAAAAAAAGGCTCTTTTGATGATGAGTGAGTGAGTGAGTCAGTGTATCGGGCAAAGAATTTTATATATATAGATAGATAGATAGAAAAGGAAATTATTTTTTATTTAAAATATAGAATATATAATTTCAAATAAATTTATGTAATTTGAATAAAAATGATATAAAAGTTTACTCACAGTTTTTAAAAGAATAACTGTAGTAAATTTGTTCCAGATCAGTGCTTAGAATTGTAATATTTTGCCCCCTCTTTCGCCCCCACTCATTTTGGCTATTGATTTTTACAGCATACATTTTATATAGTCTTAAAAACTAACATTACAAAATTTGATCTATATCGGAGAGAGTATTAATTTTTTGCACCCACTCACATTTTAGGAGGTTGAAATTATTTTTTAGATATTTGCAAATAAATAACTCTCAGTTTTCTAAAGAGTAAATGTACAAAAAAGCTAAAAATTTCTATATTTTGCCCCCTCCCCTTCGCTCGCATACAGTCAATTTTGATAGTTGATTTTTACAGGAATAGTTTCTTAAAGTAATAAAGAATAACTCTACAAAATTTGATCAAGATCAGAGAGAGTTTTAATTTTTGCCCCCACTCACATTTTGGATAGTTGGGAGTCAAATTTCAAAAAATCCTGAAATTACTTTTTAGATAATTGTATTTAGAATTTTATTAAGTAAAAATGAAGTAGATATCTTATCGTTCTTAATTGAAAATGCATAATTAGTGTAAACACATTGCAAAGATATTTTGCCCCTTTTGACCCCTTTAGGAGTCGAATTTCAAAAAATCCTGAAATTAGTTTTTAGATATTTTAATTTAGTATTTTTATAAGTAAAAAGCAAGTAGATATTTTATCGTCCTTAAGAGATATCGCATAATCAGTGAAAACACACTTTCCCACTTTGACCCCTTAGGGGTCGAATTTCGAAAAATCCTTTCTTAGTGTGCCCCTATGTCATAGATGTAATACCCTCTCCAAATTTCATTTTTCTATGTCCAGTGGTTCTGGCTGTTTTGATGAGTGAGTGAGTGAGTAAGTGTGTATCGGGCAAAGAATTTTATATATATAGAATATATTAAACGAGCAATTCTTGTATATATATTTATATATATACAGAGTGTTTCAGGAGAAATAGTAAATATTTTAAGAGGTGGTAGTATAGACGAATTGCAATAAAAAATGCCATATAACATGTGTCCAATTTTTATTTTTTTTCAACTTTGAACGTCCTCATTTGCCTTTGCTTTAAGTTTGTTTGGGTTACATACATAATAACAGCTGTATCTCTGTACTCAATAAAAATTGGACACATGTTATATGGCATTTTTTATTGCAATTCGTCTATACTACCACCTCCTAAAATATTTACTATTCCTCCTGAAACGCCCTGTATATATATTATCGGTTTCTCGAAAACGGCTCTAACGATTTTGCTAAAAATTGGTGAACTTATCAAGTCTCATGAGTTATTAGTATAAATTTTAACGCGATTGAAATAAAGGAAGGGGGTGTAAATTAGTCATGTCGCAAAATAAATATTTTCATCGTTCATATCTCGTCTTCGGTAAGTCGCAGAGTTAAGCTATTTAGAGGCAAAAAGTTACCGAGCATCGGTCGGTGCTTCAGGCACTGTATATTAAATAATATTCTTTATAAATTAAATTTATAAAGAGAGAAACCAAAAAATATATAATACTATTCACTAAAGATGTTTCACCTTTCACCAACACCACAATCTCTACTAATTACTATTCAAACTTCTTAAGGCAGTAGAAAATAAGATAATTATCACACTCAATCCTTAAGAAATATACAAATATAATTTTTTATTTTTTTTTATTTGTAAATTATGCATCTCATTAATATGTTGGAAGTATTTTCTTTTGGAACGACTGGTAGAACTCAATGAAGAATTGATGGAAAGGCAGCCCAAGGATATTAAAATAAGCTTTATGTGAGCACTTGATTTAGAGAAGATTGGTCTGTATTTAATAAGGGAAAAATCATTTTTTTGAAATTATTCTATTGATGTTAATGGCAAACTCGAACAGCAAACAAGCATTTTAAAAGGAGATAAGGATGTGGTTTAGGTTCTTTTGTTGACCCTTTTAAATAGCAAATCGTTATGTCTATTGAAAATAATTTTAATTTAATCAAATTATATATACTTATATATCTTATACTACTAAAGGGTATTTCTGCCTGCCTCTGTAACTACCTACCTACCTACCTATGCCCCCCCCGGCGTTGGGAGGTGGGGCCCAGGTGTGGGGGGAGTCCAGGGGTGGGGGCTGGGAGGTGGGGTCCAGGGAGCTACTAAAGGGCATTTGTCTCTGTCTCTGTATGTACCTATGTTTGTATATCCCCAGGGATTGGGTTTGGGGTCCAGGGGGTACGGGGCCCGAGGGTGGGGGAGGGAGTCGTGGGGGTGGGGGTCCAGGGGGCTACTAAGGGGGATTTGTGTCTATGTCTGTACCTATATATATATATATATATATATATATATATGCCTATGTGGGGTCCAGGTGTGAGGGTTGGGATCCAGGGGAAAAGTGGGGATACAGGGAATGCGGGGTCCATGGATGGGAGTCCTGGGGGTAGGTTTACTGGGTTGGAGGGTGATCAAAGGCGGGGGAGAAGTTCCGGGGTTGGGGAGATGGAGGAAAGGGAGTGTTCAAGTGACGGGGGTCCAGGGGTGAAGCCCTTGGCTAGCAAGAAGGCCCACCGAAGGCGGGCCTTGCAGCTAGTATATCTATAATTCAAAAATAAAAATTTTCGATAGCCAATCCCTTTTAAATTAATTTATAGACCCCGAAGAAAAAGGGAAGATCTCTCAAAAAGACGGGTTTTAAGAGAAAGAAAAAAATTATTTTATTCGAAATGTGTACTTTTCCTTGGGCTGCACTTTCAACAATTCTTCATTGTAATTCATTAATTTTCAAATATCCTCAAGAATTGAAAATAAAATTGCCTCCTTCACTAATTAAAGTAAGTTTTAAAACAACTTCAAGTGATTATTTACTTGTCAGTAGAAAAGTTTCTATTGAAACCCCCTAGCTTTGACATTTTTAATGAGATGTTCTCATTAGAATGCACAAGGTTTCGGCCGCTAATCATTTTCAAGTACTTGAAAAGTCATATTAATCTCCGAAACTTTGCTCCAGAGAAGCAACCCAACAACCGAAGCATTAAATCGTCTATTTATTTGAGATAATATTTATAAATTTTAAATGTTATTAGAATGTAATATATTTTTATAAATGTAAATTTCCTAGATTAAGTTAATTTCTCTAACTTACTTGTTTTTTAAGTAGCTCGTGTAATTTATAAAATTCATTATATCTTCGAAAAACAAACCAACTTTGATTATTAGATTTTACCATGACTTTATAAACCTACAAAAAAAGATAGGATTATTAATAAATTAATTAATTTGTACTAATAATAATCATTTACTATTATTAATTGTGTATTTTATTCAAGAGATTATTTATGTCATACTACCAGAAATATTTTAAAATTTAAAGATAGAAATAAGGATTCAAGAATCACAACTTAAAAAGGTATATTGATTGATTCATACATCATATTCCCACCTTTGGAGGGCCCCATATCAACTAACGATAAATTGAAGTTGCCAATTTTTGAAATTAAGGTAGTTAGCAAAAATTTAATGCTAGAGTATATAGAACAGACAATAAGGATTCAAAGGATTCATAATTCATTAGCCCAAAACTTTTTGATGTTTATGTACCGGTGCTCGTTTGACAAATCTGGCACCATTGTAAGAGATTGAATATTTTTATATTAAAATGACAGATAAAATACATTGTGGATTTATTTCTATAAAAATCGTTTTGTTATTTTTTGACAAGTGTAATCAACGTCTACGTTACACCTTATGAAAATGATAATTTTGAAAAAACCTAGCGCATGCGCGCTTTCTACATCTTTCGCTGGTTAAATAAATGCGCTGTTGCCAAATTGTTTTTAGTGTAAATTTTTTTTATACATTATTCATTATTTATTCCTTATTATCTCAGAAACTGTGTTTTAACTATGAATCAAAATTGTCTTAAAATATGTATTGGTTATTGTTTAATGTTGGTTGAGATTTTTTATAAAAATGGTAAGAAAGGTTTCTTAATTAAATAGGCTAGGGGTTAGCGCACCAGCCTGCTAAACAAGTAGACCCGGGTTCGAATCCGACTCGAGGCATCCGGCTAAAATCTGATCCCGGGTAGAGACAAAATTAAAAAAAAAATAATAATAAGTATCGGAAATTGGCTTATGGCTAGAAAGGCCGAAAAGCCAAAAAAAAACCTTTCATTAATCACATAAACATTATTTCAAAATAAACCTGTTTCCGTCAAGAATCCCTGGGCTTCATATTTAGGAACAATATGAGAACTTTAAAAATGCAAAAACCAAATACAAGCCCATGGACTTCTTAACGGAAAAACTTAAGCCCGCCGCACACGAGGCTTTTTCCACTACCTGTTTTTAAAATGGGAGCTCTGATTTGCAATTTGGAGGTCTGTCAGGGTCAAAATGACGTCACTGCTGGCTGTCTTTCTGGCTAGGTTGCTTGATTTAAAAGATAGGCGACATGTTCCATTTTCTGGATTGGTCCTGGGATGCTTTTGAGTGGGAGCAAGCAGACAAAAAATTATTAAAACAAGCCTCTTGTGCAGCGGCCTTTACTCTTTCCTCTGAGGAAACAAGTATCAATATTTACTTTGAATCAAGAATCAATTTTGAAAAAATAGAAAATAAAAAAACATCAAGGTTTCCTCTTTTCAATCAAACACCATCTGCTAGATTGGAACCCAATTTATCTTCTACAACTGTCAAGCTAATAAATTGAGATTAAATTTTGAATAATTATTACTAATCCAATGGTAATTATGGTTTGAGCTGACTAAAAGCTTTGCTCTCTTATAATCTATGATTTGTTTCATTGTGCAGGTACCATATTTTGCCATTGAATTTATGTCATAAAAAATATGAATTCAACGTAGAAAATAAATTGCAGATACAATTTGATTTAATGAAATTTATTATTTATCAAAGAAAAATAAATACAACTGGTCTAAGACCAAGCAACTTCAATCTGAAGAGATTCCGTAAAATCTCATTTTTTGACATACCATTACAATATATTTCTTCTCATTTTTTATGATTTTGATACGAGAAGGAGTTGAGACCACTTCTACAGGACAAGATTGACCTTTTCATCATGAAAAGAAGAAAGGAAAGAGAAGGGAAGATTTCAGGGGCTGGGTCGGAATTAAGTGTCTGTGAATGCGGGTCCTGAACGACTGAAGATTGTACGTTGGAAGTTCCAGTCCTTATATATAAGTCATCCGGATAAGAATTCATTTGTTTAATTTTTATCTATTTTGATAGCAAAGGGGCTTCGAGAGATAAAAAAATCGTATATTTCGCCTAAACGAGGCTTTCGGAGGGATGGAATTAACTTGTCAAAACATGCACCATGATCGTATCTAAAATTATGGGAAAGGGTAGAGGGGATTCTACCATTGGTCAGAGAATTGAAGGAAATAAATCAAGACGGATCACCTATTAGTTTTATTGCTCTCTTCTGAAAAGCATTTTGAATGAAAGAATGTTTGGAAGATTCCACAGATTGAGCCCATATTCGAGACAGGGAGAATTTAAGAATTGTATACCTTAAGTAGTTCTTACAGCTATGTAGGCGTAAAATGGCTTTTAGACATGAATGGAAAGCGAAGCATAACTGATTTGTTTATTCAAGAGGAAGTTAGACTGTGAAAGTGACACCCATTAATAGTATTTTACCACAATTTGTCTTAATTCAAAGTATTTCTCAATTATAAAATTCCTAGTAATTATTATTATTTTTTTTTTTTTTTTGAATTTTTATACTAAAAGTTATCCCAACTCATCAATATTCTCAAGAAGAGTTGATGCTTCTATAAATGCTTTCTGATACGCATGTTTTAGAATAAAGCACGATTCGTGACTCAGAATATTTCTGATTTAATATAATGTTCTCTATATGAATTAGTGATGAAGGCCATATTGTAGTATCAAATCCATCCCACTTACTGATGATGAATTAAATGGAAATGATAGAAAAACTGCAGAAATTATTTTTCTCTCTGTGTGAGCACTTGTGAGAAAGCTGAAAATTTATCTAATATCACATTTATATTCCTAGAACTTATAACAAAGTTGAACAAAATTTCTACGACCCTATTTATCTTGTTCTATTAACTATATATTTTGCTTCATTGTTGGAAGTAGTCGATACATATCTGACCAAAAACATATATGTGAAAAAGGAGCCAAGTTCGGTATAAACAAGAAAAGAGTTGAGATCTAAATGGGTGCCAAGTTCCATATCGGTTGCTTAAAAATATAGCTATAGGAATGTACAACGTTCTTCAATTGATTTAAAAGAAAAATTTTTACGTTCTTTGATATTAAATTTATAACTTGCCAAGTTATAATAGTCAATAACTTACGTTTAACTTGATGATATTTAATACAAGCTTAAAATTTAGTTTTTAAGGAATACGGTGTTGGTACTTGGTGAAACATTTTTTTTTTAATTATTGGATAAAAAAATACTTGGTAGGTTTCACATTAAGATATCAAAAATAAAACGAATTTATTTTTGGAGAATCTTTAATCTCGATATATATATATATATATATATATATATATATATATTCGATTATATATATATATATATATATATATATATATATATATATATATATATATATATACATATATATATATATATATATATATAGTATATCGAGATTAAAGATTCTCAAAAATAAATTCGTTTTTTTATATCTTAACTAGCTTCAAGGCCCCGCCTTCGGCGGGCCTTTTTGCTAGCTCAGAGTGCTTCGCCCCCTGGACCCCCACGTGGCTGTTTTATTGATGTTTTATACACGTGTAAAGAACACTTTCATATATCAACTCTTGTGGATCAGTTAGTAATAGATTGATAAAGAGGACAAAGTATTTCTCTTTATGAATGAATTTAAAAAAATTATTTTCCAGCAGAAAACAATATTTTATTGTCCCCTTCTGCTACTCAATTATTCGGCAAAAAGAACGCTTTCAACTTAAATTAAAATAAAGTTTTTGTCTTGAAAAAATTCAATAAATAAGGTAAAAATCGTCATTTGGGAGAATTACCGAATTAAAAAATTAAAAATAATAAACTTTTAAAGTTTATTATTAGATTATAGAAAATTCAGGTTTAATTAGGCTCAAAATAGGTTTTTAATAATTTCAATAGGCTGAAATTTCCTAGATTTCAAAACAATATAAAAATGGGTTTTCAAATGATTTTGTTTTCTTTAAAGAATTCTACGGACTAATTGAATTTTGGTTTTAATCTTTAAAATATATTTTTATAGAAATTCCAGAAAGCTAATAAATTCCTTTCATGTTAGTTTAGTTAGTATAGTTTCAATAATCCTTTATAATTAACTTTGAAATAAATAAATATTATATATTTATAACCTTTGAAATAAATAAATAATATTGAAATGAATGAATGAGCTCGAATACAAAAATCCAAAAGGCTTAGTTCTTTTGAAATGGCTGAGGGTCTTAAATACAAAATAGAAATAGAAATAAATAAACTGCAACGGATCGTTGCTAAACTTTATCCAAATTCATTTGAAATATTAATATGTTTGTTCCTTTATTATTAATCAGATATCACTTGCAATTTGTAGTTCATATTGACATTAATTCAAAAATAATTCTCATTTAATAGTTGAGGAATAACCATTCTACATTTGATTTTTGACATTTCGGTTATTATTGTAACCATTGCTGAAGACATGGAGGAATCGACTTAAAATCAAAAAATAGCCATCGATTCTCATCTAATACTTGAGGAATAACAATTCTACATTAGGTTTTTGACGTTTCGATTATTATTGGTAACCATTGCTGAAGACATGGAGGAATCGACTTAAAATCAAAAATAACGATCGATTCTCATCTAATACTAGAGGAATAACCTTATTGCATTCCATTTTTGATGTTTTGACTATTAATGGCAACCTCTACTGAAAACGTGGAAGAATAGACTTAAAATCAAAAAGACTAAATTCTTTTATGGCAAACAACTCAAGCTTGAGTTGTTTACCAAAAAAATTTAGTCTTTACAATTTTAAATCGATTCTTCGCTTTCAGTGATTTGTCGATAATAGTCAAAACATAAAATGGAATGCAATAAGGTATTCCTCTAGTATTAATAAGAATCGTCATTATTTTAATTGTGCGATTCTCTCAGTAATGCTTCAGCAATGGTTACCAATAATAATCGAAACGTACAAAAATCAATATAGAATGGTTATTCAACAAAAATGTTTGATGAGACTCAATCGCTATTTTTTGGTTTAAAGTCGATTCCTCTATGTCTTCAGCAATGGTGACCAATAAAAACCGAAACGTCAAAAAATCAATATAGAATGGTTATTCCTCAAGTACTAGATGAGAATCAATCGCTATTTTTGGTTTAAAGTCGATTCCTCTATGTCTTCAGAAATGGTCACCAATAAAAACCGAAACGTCAAAAATCCAATATAGAATGGTTATTCCTCAAGTATTTGATGAGAATCAATCGCTATTTTTGGTTTAAAGTCGATTCCTCTATGTCTTCAGAAATGGTCACCAA
>JALMQS010000021.1:24302-67136 GCA_024734495.1 Forficula auricularia
CCCCCCCCCCCCCCCCCCCCCCCCCCCCCCCCCCCCCCCCCCCCCCCCCCCCCCCCCCCCCCCCCCCCCCCCCCCCCCCCCCCCCCCGGGGGGGGGGGTGGGAGCGGGGGGGGGGTCCCCCCGTCCTTATAAAAAAAAAAAAAAAAAAAAAATAATCACAACGTTTGGAAGACGATTCCATAAATTTTCCACATCCTGAAAAATAAAAATTAGTCTTAATTATTTTTATAGGGAAAAGTTTGCGGAATTTAACAGCATAATGAAATGTTTTTATTTTTATATAATTTCATTTAAATTGAGTAAACAATTATTTTTATAGAAAAATGTTTGCGGAATTTTAAAGAACAAAAGTCAATGTGATACATACATACATACACACAACGGGTGAAGCTAATAAAAGTGTGTTAAAGAGGTTCTTTCGCGACAATCCACACAAAAAGTTTTAGCTTCGTAACCACTCTATACATATGAACGGTACTAAAAATTTAGGTTATGTTTTTTTAACGTGGATGTACTTTTCATACTACTATATGAATGGATCGCTTCCAAGCTGATTGATCTTAGCTCCCCTCCACTACAAATAATCCCTCAAATATGTTATTTGTAAGTCCTTCAATTAAAAAAAAAAAAATAATGACCATTTTCTCACCCTTTCCCAATTTACCATATCGTTGCATTAGAGTGTAAACCTGTTAAATTCATTTTTTTATCTAGGGGCACGGCAAAATTTTTTTCCATAATACTGGTCCATAAGCTTAACTAAATTACAAAATATTATATTTCTACTGTTTATACCATCCAAGTTACAAGAAGCCAAAGATAGGCTTTTTCGTCACTCACTCACTCATCAAAATTCTAGAGTACTTTCACTAACCCTAGAATGCTGAAATTTGGCAGGCAGGTAGAGTTTGGGGTACAATTAATTGGAAAAAACTAAAAATTCAATGAGCCTAGAATGCTGAAATTTGGCATACTGGTAAAGCTTGACACATTAATAAAGGACGAATTTGAAAAATCGAATCTTTTCCTTCTCCAGGGCCCGAAATGAAGGGGTTAAATTTATAGGATAAATCCAACTTACAAAAAGAAGTGAAATCTCAACAAAAACACTTGTGTAAAAAAAGGCCAAGTTCGATTAATAAAATGCTTGCCAAAAAGTAGTGAGATCTAATGTGCTGCCAAGTTCAACATCATGAATTTATTAAATCAGTCGAGAATATATTAGTAACTTCAATTAAAACGCATGTTTTTCATTTCACATGTCCCTCTATATTTTTTATTGATTTCACCTTTTTAGTTGAAATTATTTTCATAAAACATGGCTTTTACGCATTATTATGTATGTCACGAATTACTAGTTACCATATCATGGGATCTTAATAAGAGGAGTGGAGGAGGCCCTATCAAACAATAATAATAATAATTTAATTCGTAAAAGCCAAGTTTTAGGAAAATAATTTCAACTAAAAATGTGAAATCAATAAAAATATAGAGGGACATGTGAAATGAAAAACATGCGTTTTAATTGAAGTTATTAATATATTCTCGACTCATTTAATAAATTGATGATGTTGAACTTGGCAGCACTATTAGATCTCACTACTTTTTTGGCAAACGGATTTTATTAATCGAACTTGGCCTTTTTTTACACAAGTGTTTTTGTTGAGATTGTATATGACATATTAATACCCTTCGAAACAAAGAGAGATGCAGCATCGTCCAAGTAAAACTGCTAGTTAAAATTACGATCGTAAGTTGTAGAAAAAAAATCTGCAAAATGGTTTCTTTCCATAACAACAATATTAAATGTTGTTTCTATTTTTAGTCGACTTCAAAAAAGGAGGAGGTTCTCTATTCGACTGAATTTTTTTTGGGTGTCTATGTTACCTCATATCTCCTCCAATTGTGAACCGATTTTGAAAAATAAAAATCGCATTGGGTTCAGTCTAGCTTCCGATTGGTCCCGTTTTTCTTTCATTGGTACTAGACCTTTTTTGTTAGGTTTGTTCAGGCCTAACTTCTTTGTTTATGAACCGATTTCGATGATTCTTTTTCTATTAGAAAAGGGGTATCTTAGGGATGGTGCCATATTAATTTGGTCAAGTTCTGACTATATGACCAACGACGAAATAACGTAAATCTCCAATTCTTATGAGCAAATAATCGAAATTATAATAAATAAAATCTTTTATAAAATAAAATCTTATAACATTCATTTAAAACCCGCAAACGTTTCGAGATAATTTCTATATTTAAGAATTGAATTTTATTATCATTTTCTGATTCATTCGCCTGACGCTGTCTCTTACGAGATACATGCAAGGTATTATTTATATTAAGTCACTATTAATAACATCACTAAAAAGAGGAAAAAAAAATTTTTTGTAAAAAAAAAATAAAATCGACTTCAAAAAACTTAAATGCAACAAATAAAATAATAATAACTTAAAAATAAAATAAAATCCACTAAAAGGTATAAAATAATTATTATCTTATTTAGTTACAACTAAACGACGAAATATTAACATGAAATTACTTTTGAAGTCGGTGCCAAACATATACATTTTATGAATCGCACTTGATGGAACTTACTTAGTACGTTTGGCGGGTACGCACGCTTATAAGAATAGTTTGTTTGGCACCGACTTCAAAAAGTAATTTCATGTTAATATTTCGTCGTATAGTTGTAACTAAATAAGATAATTATTTTATACCGTTTAGTGGATTTTATTTTATTTTTAAGTTATTATTATTTTATTTGTTCCATTTAAGTTTTTTGAAGTCGATTTTATTTTTTTATAAAAATTATTTTTATCTCTGTCCTGTAAAATTTCCTTGTTGTGAGTTAGCAGGTTTACACTCTAAGACGACGATATGTAGAAAATTTCAATTTTAATTGCAATTATTTCATGTTTGGTGTGGTAAATCGTCGTCAAATTTTAACGGTGTGTTTATTGTGCTTTTAATGACTTATATATTCCAAGTTTCGAAGACTTCTTGAATTTTTGGATTTGTGAAAGAACTACCTTAAAAAATAAATTTGTTTTATTATACATCAATTTATGATATAATGAATTAGCTTCAAGGAAAGAAAGACCTTTTCTGGTTTTTGGTTTGAAATATATATATCAGGGGTGGCCACAATGTGGCTTGCGAGCCGCGTGCGGCTCTTCAATCAATCTCGTGCTGCTCTTGAACCCTCTTGATCCATCTTGAATAATACTGATTTCGAAAAGTATAATATTTAAATTAAATAAACTGACAAGTTCTGATGTGGCCATACACTTGACTTTACCATACAACCTGGCCCCTCACTTATGAACACTAATGTTATAAGTAGAGCAAAAAATAAATGTTACTTCATTTATATTTTATAAAATAAAAAATGTGTCTTTTTTTACTTTACCATACAGGATATAGTCAAGTATTGTAATCGTGCATTAAAAAGTGTTTTTTTCCTTATTTTTTTTCGAAATATCTCAAAAACGGCTGAAACTATTTTGGTTAAAATTTTTTACCAAAACTATGGCATTTCGCTCTACGAAAAAGCTCTAATAAGTGAATATCGAAAAAATTATATTTTTCGAGATAATAATTGTTTTGTCAAAATGTCTGTTAGTTAGTCTGTGCGTTACCAAATTTTGTGGACGAGCTAGCTCAAAAACTAGTGTGAATTTCGAAACCAAATTTCACACGTAATTTCGGTCCATTGAGATTAAGAGCTGATTAGATTTTGGTGCATATCGACCCAAAATTAAGGGGGTGGATGAAGGGGTTAAAAATTAAAAATCTAGGTCATTTGACCAAACTCAACCAAATTTTGTATACATAATTAGGAGCCCCAGAAGACTAAAAATGCAAAAACTAACAGCCTAAAATGTGGGGGGGGTGCAGGGTAAAAAATTAAGATCTTGGCCATTTACCAAACTCAACCAAATTTTGTATACATAATCAGTGGGGCTCCACAAATCTAAAAATGCAAAAACTAACCCCCCTCCCCTACATGATTATAAATAATTTTATTAAATATTAAATATAAGTGAGGGGCCAGGATGTATGGCAAAGTCAAGTAGATGTCCACATCAGAACACGTCAGCTTATTTAATAAACCATTAATTAATCTCCAGATAATGTGGCTCGCTTTAAAACAGTTTTATAAATTTGCGGTTCTCAAAGCTAAGGTTAGTGGCCACCCCTGATATATAGTATACGAGCTGCTGAGAAACATTGCACATGTATTAGTCATTTGGAAAAACAAATATATCCGATTGTGTTTGAATAATAAGACAAAATGACCAGTTTGCCATAGTAGTCATATAAATGAAAAAATTATAATAACCCCCCCCCCTCATTTAAAATATTTTTACTTTATCCAATGCAAAGCATGGGTAAAGTATTGTAATCGCTCTCGGGGCAAGCGTGGCTTCAAAGGGTCCTCAGGTAAAGACTACGGAACCCATGGACTCAATTAAAGTCACAAATTGTAGTATTCAATTAGGTTAGATACTTACAATTTGTGACTTTGATGAGTCCGTAGTTCGTAGTCTTTACCTGAGGACAAGACCCTTTGAAACGTAAGCGCAGTTAGTAAAAATATTTTAAATGAAAGGAGAAATTTATTATAATTTTATATGACTACTATATTTAAGCTGTCATTATTATTCAAACACAATCAGATATATTTGTTTTTCCCAAATGACAATACATGTGCAATGTTTGCACGCTCATTTTCTATGGGTGGCCCTGCTGCCAACTTTGAGAACCTGGGGAATTTAGCTGTTTTTAAGCAACCCTGGAAGTTAGTAATGATTTATTAAATGTAGCTGACGTGTTCTGATGTGGACATCTACTTGACTTTATACATACATCCTATTTCCTTATATTTAATATTTAATAAAATTATTTATAATCATGCTTGGGGAGGGTTAGTTTTTTACTTTTTCATTTGAATATATATGCAAAATTTGGTTGGTTTGGTAAATATTGGAATGTTTTTTTATTTTAGGCTGTTAGTTTTTGCATTTTTAGTCTTCTGGAACTCCTAATTATGTATACAGAACTGGTTAGTTTGGTCAAATGACTAGATTTTATTTTAGCGCTTACAGCCACCCCCAATTTTGGGTCATTCTTCTCATCATTATTCTCCATCCCGAAAATGAGTTTTAGTTTTTTGAAAGGCTAGCCTCGTCTGTCGAAAATATAATTTTTCGATATTCACTTTTATTAAACTTTTCGTGAGCAAATTATAGTTTTTGGTAAAATTTTAACCAAAATAGTTTCGGCCGTTTTGGATATTTCGAAAAATGGGAAAAAACACTTTTTAATACACGATTTAATACTTGACACTTGTATCCTAGTATGGTAAAGTAAAAAAAGTTTTTATTTTATGATATAAATGAAGTAACATTTGGTACATAACATTAGTGTTCATAAGTGAAGGGCCGAATTGCCATGGTAAAGTCAATTAATATTTTATCCATTTTGTCAATTTGGCAATTTAAACTTTTCGAAAATCAGTAACCAGAAGGAGTTGAAAACCACGTGGCACGTCTGCCGGCAAAACCAAAAAACGGCAAATTTTCTGCGCGGGAAACTGGAAATTATATCATAAATTGATATGAAAATTTGGCGGGCGTTCTGCAATTCAAAAATTTGAAAAGTCTCAAACTTTTGGAATCTCGGTCGGCAAAAGCACAACATTTTTCAATTAAATTTGGCGACATTTTACCGCCAACACGAAATAATTGCAATTAAAATTGAGTTTTCCGCTTATCGCCAAATGGCAAATTGGCAAACCTCACAACAAGAGAGTTTTTACGGGACAGATAAAACTTAATTTTTATAAAAAAATAAATCGACTTCAAAAACTAAATGGAACAAATAATAATAATAACTTAAAAATAAAATAAAATCCCTTTAAACGGTTTTAACAAAAACTAGTATCTTATTTAATTTTGGCGGCAAGTATTAACGTAGTAAGGGGTGCTAACTCCTTTGTTCTTTTTTGGAACGATGAGATAGTTATAATTCCTGCTCAACAGTAGCGCTAGTCTCGTTAATTTTTTTTTTTTGCTTCTCGCTTGTACCACCAGATGTCCTAGTTTGACATTTGTTATTTTGATTTCGATTTATAACCTATATGACCATAGATAAAAGATATATGATACATATTTATACATTTTATTATATCTATAAAAATAATTAATACATATATTGGATTAAATTTTATTTAACAACAGATAAGTGTTATTTTATTTTAACTAGCAAATTATTTATACCCAGCTTTGCAATTTTAATTGCATAAATTTTAAATATAAAATTGAAAATATCATTTCATATCTATAAATCCTTACCGAATAGAAAAATTAATTTTTATTTATTCTAGGTGTACCCCGATTGGTTACGACTATTTAGCATTTTTTTAACAACAACTTTAAAGAAATAATTTAATTATGAGTACTCGATATTGTGTTGTCCCAAATTGTGTTTCAAAAGGAAATAATACTCCAATGCATTTATTTCCTAATAATATGTTGGATGCCGATGTGAAATTTAAATTGCCTCATAGGAAGCATCAACAACTAGCATCGTGGAACGACATCATTAGCTTCTATAAATTGGACCAGACTTCGGTGGAACCATCTCCTGCTTTGGACTTTTTCGAGAATAATCATTCATCTTTTTTCAAAATATGTTACAAATTGTCAGATGCGCATATTTACAAAGAAAAGATGAACAAAATGAAAGTATCCACAGCAGCGCAAGTCTTCAGCCGGTCTCTGTCAGTGGGCATGAGAAGTTTTAAAGACAAAAGTATATTTTTTTTTTTTTTTTCATAGGCAAAAGTATGTTAACTCTTAAGTTCTTAATATCAAAAATAGTATATATTTATTTCAGTTTGTTATTATATTACTTATTTTTTAGTACCCGCACCGTTCCCGAATGAGGATACCGCCGATTTTCTTCTTTTTGTAGATCAAATGTTCGACAGCGTGAACAGCTCTTGTAAAGATCCAAAAAATGGAAAACCAATAAAATGTGCTGTTCAGGCAGGCTCGAACCATCTTGATTACTGGGTGAAATGCATTGAGGTATTAGCAAGTATAAAGTTTATCCGGAAAGACGGCAAAGAATTTGTGCCACCTACAATTAAAAATTGGATTTTTAATTTGAGGGGATTCCGCTACCTATGGCAAAAGCTAAGTAAAAATTCATTTCAATTTCTTTGTTTACGTAATTTTAATCAAGACCCTCTTGAAAATTTTTTTGGCAGCATTCGAAGTCACGGAATACGCAACATAAATCCTACTTGTTCATCCTTCGAGGCATCCTTTAAGTCATTGTTGTTAAATAATTTTACTTCGGCCCACTCTCCTGGCTCAAATTGCAGAAGAGACGAAACCGATGGAGCTATAAATACCCTTAAAGACTTTATTATTTCATCCAGGGAAGAAGAAATTGTTGGAATAAATCTAGAAGAACCGGCCATCATAATAATTCCCGAAGGCATCGACTATAAATCAACCTCTTCCGGAACTTACGAATACGTTGCAGGATTTATTCTTAAAGGAATTCTAAAAATTGTTCGGGATTGTGAATGTCGCGAGAAAATGTTTGAATTGTTTTTTATAAAAGATTTGAGTTTATTTTGTTTATATGTTTATTTGAAAGTGTATAATATTGTAACATATGTCCTTTGATGAGTTTCTTGTCGGATTCTTCTCCTCAGAGGTATTTCCGAACCGATGGTAAATTCATAAAATTTAACAATAAAATTTTTTTAAAAACTAATTTTTTTTTATTTATTTTTACCTAATTTTATTCCTATTTTAAAATTAAGAAAAATATTTTAACCGTGCAGTAAAAAGTAGTGCTTTTGTTTATATTTTTTTTCTCAAAAAAGTTTGAAGCTATTTTGATAAATAAAAAAAAGACAACACCACTTTTTTCTTGCCGGTTATTTAGATTTTAATTATCTTTCAAATTCTAATATGTAGTAATATATATATAAATTTCCCGCTCGCCATTTTAGTTGAGTGATCTGTTCACTGTGGCGCTGTAAACAGTGTGCCAAAATATAGGGGAGTTGCCCATCTATATATATCTTTTATCTATGCCTTATCTTGTTATATAAGAGCTATAATATAGCTATATAAAGCTAAATCAAGTAAATAATTATTCATTTTAAATACAGTTTTTTTTGAATCAATTAACGGAACATTCAACCAAGTTCATCATTTGAATTTTCCAAATATTTTTTCAGTATAAAAATCGTAATTAAAGTAAGTCGAAAAAATTCGCAATATTATATTTATTAATGAAAAATATTTTAAAAATTGAGTTTTGAGAATTCGATATATTAATTTATTTAATTTATTATTTAAAAATTTAATGAGCAAATTAATAATATCTATTATGGGTAATGTTCGGGACTCGGTATTTGAAGCATACAAAGAACATATGTACGATAATGATATTGAATCAAATCATATCATTAATTTGATTAAAATGATTAGTTTTTATTATTGTAACATAAGATTATAACACCAATGAGAATGTTTAAACACAGATTCGAACAGGATAAGGAGTAAATTTACTAAAATGATTTTGTTTAGTAATCAATGATTTTATTATAATAATAAAACTTGAGCAAGATGCGAGGTAGGTTTCACAAAAAAGAAATAAAACAAAATTGAGTTTTTGAATTCGATATATTTCGGGGTGAGCCCAAACTCAGTTTTCTTTGACTCCTGATGATGGGCTCAACCCCTAAATATATCGAATTCTCAAAACTCAATTTTTAAAATATTTTTCATATTTATTCAGAGACTTTCAGGGACTAGGAGGAGATCCATAATAAAATAAATACTTGAAAATAATTTAAAATTAACCATTTTTTTTATTTAGACCAAAAAATGACATTACAAATATTTTAATAAATAAACACAATCTTTTCAATGGAATTTTTGTGATTCGCATTCGCCAACATTAGTTGTTTGAGGAAAACCATTGAGAAAACCTTCAAAGAATCACCTAGACACCTATAAAAATCGTCGTCGGTATATAAGATCTACTTTTGATCTCGGAAGTGTGTCGCGGTCGAATTGTCCAAGCAGGGGGGGGGGCAGAGACGCCCCCCCACATAGAACTTTATTTTCTTCAATTTTAAAATTAATTTAATGTTATAAAAAAAAATAAATAAACATATAAAAAATGTTGAGCTCCAATGATTTGGAGGGGGGGGGGCGGTAGCCCCCATCACCCCCCTGGATCCGCGCATGATAGGTACAGTGGCTTGAGTTTATACTTTAAAATGCAATAAGTATCTTTTGAATTATTTAATTGATTTATAATTTTTTCTTACCGATTATCCCAACCGGATCAATAGTTTTATTATGTATTATAAGAGGATCATTTGATTCTACTATAGGTTTATCCGCTATATTGTTTTTTAAAGTTGGAACAGCTCCAGTAATAAGCAGACGTCGTGGATATTTTTTATAAATTGTTTTTGGTTCAAAATGGTCAGAACATATAAAGAAATATTTATTATCTTCATGGATATCAGCAAATTGACACCAGCGTTTAGCTCTATAATTAAATTATTCAAGAATTAACATATAAAAATCAAAGAAATAAATTATTAGTTAATTTTATATAGGGTACTTACATTTCAGGATTTTTAGGTCGTCTAAAAAAAGTATGTTCTTTATCTGATTTTGTGTCGCGAAAGCAACCTTTCACACAACATTGACGTCGAGGACTAGCCATATTTAATATTATTTTAATAGATAAATGTGTACGTTGGAAAATTTTCTAGCCTGTAGAATCTTTTATCTATGACAAAGACAAAATGTCAGACTGAATGTCATGTGACAATATGCTCTATGAATGGCTCTTAAGGACTAAGAGTTTGAGCGATGACCCGCTAGAGAGTGCTTTTTCCAAATACGCAAGCTTTCCTCTCTATATACTCTATGGTCCATATGTATATAGCATATAGAGTATTAATTGTATCTAATTGGACTGAATTTGACAAGTTTATACTTTAACTGCAATTTTTTTTGAATTACTTAATTGATTTATAATTTTTTTCTTACCGATTATCCCAGCCGGATCAATAGTTTTATTATGTATTATAAGAGGATCATTTGATTCTACTATAAGTTTATCCGCTATATTGTTTTTTAAAGTTGGAACAGCTCCAGGAATAAGCAGACGTCGTGGATATTTTTTATAAATTGTCTTTGATTCAAAATGGTCTGAACATATAACAAAATATTTTTGATCTTCATGGATGTCAGCAAATTGACACCAGCGTTTAGCTCTATAATTAAATTATTCAAGAATTAACATATAAAAATCAAAGAAATAAATTATTAGTTAATTTTATATAGGTTACTTACATTTCATTGTTTGTAGGGCGTCGAAAAAAACTATGTTCTTTATCTGATTTTCTGTCGCGAAAGCAACCTTTCACACAACATTGATTTTGAGAAATAGCCATATTTAATTATATTTTAATCGATAAATTTGTACGTTGGAAAATTTTCTAAAAGAACGTTTGACACAAAACCTGTAGAATATTTCTTAAGGACTAAGAGTTTGAATTCGACCCGCTAGAGAGCGCTGTTTCCAAATACGCAATCCTTCAATGCATCTCCTGTGTTTCGCCGGTTTCTGAGTTTATTTTTTAAAATATATTGACATTGCAGAAAACCGATTAGCTTCAGAAATAAGACGTTAAGTTTCGCTACTTGGTTTTCATAGAGAAATACAAAATTTGTTTAATTAAATTTTTGTTGCAAAATGTCGCTTTTAATAATATTAGAAAATAAAAAACTAAATTCCAAAACAAACTCTTCTTTTTTTGTTAAAATTTTTGTTTTGAAATTATATTCTGCGAATGAATTAGTAATCCATAAATGCATCTCTCCTCTTCTTTTATATACACTCACTAGCTGCAAGGCCCGCCCGCCTTCGGCGGCCCTCTTACTAGCCACGGAGCACGCGCCCTGCCCCACCCCCCCTCATACCCGCCCCCGACCTCCACCCCGTCCCACACCGCACCCCCACCCGCACCACCCCACTACGTCTCTGAACCCTCACCTGAGCCCCCCATTACGCCTCTGGACCCTCATCTAAACCCTCCACTCCTCCCCCACCCCTGTGCCATCCGCCCCCCGCACCACACCCCCGTACCAAGCTTTTTCATTTCTAGCCTTCTAGTGACCCACAGATTATGTATACAAAATTTGGTTAAGTTGGCTCTATCTAAGGGTAAGAATTTTCATTTTTTTGATTCCCCCCCCCTCCCCATTTCGTGTGGTTAGTTTTTGCATTTCTAGCCTTCTAGTGACCCGCAGATTATGTATACATAATTTGGTTGAGTTTGGTCAAAGAGCAAGAATTTTCATATTTTGACACTCCCCCCACTTTTTGGGTGGTTTTTTAGGGGAATTTTTTAAACAAAAGTTGTCAGAAATCACATCACAAATAGAGTTAATAGTTTAGGAGTTATTTGATCATTTTCATTCGTGCGCCACCCCACAAACCCCTTTCTGGGGTCAAAATATCAAAACGTTATATAGCTAAAAATATGTAAGTTAGAAGAGATCTGATGTAAATATGAAATTTCATAATATCTCTTCAGCTGTTTTTATGTGAATCGTCAGCAACTTTTCAGAAACGGCGGAAACATATACAGACATCATCATCATCATCATCATCAGCCTGTCGATAGCGACAATCCACTGCTGAATATAGGCCTCTTCCATCAAATGGAAGGGGGTTGGCATTAAGTGACCACGCTTGCCAGACGGATTGGTGACTAGGAATCAGATTATAGCCGGTCAAATATCAATGCAGGGACTCGGACTCGAACCCGGACTCCTGCTTAGAAGGCTAATGTCTTAAGCTCTCGGCTAATCCGATCCCATATACAGACATACCAGATGAAAATACGTATTTTGTATCTTGTATCTGTATTTCAAATACTTGTATCTAAAATAAGTCACATCTCTGGTTAGGAAAAGTGATTATAGCCACCACAAGGTTTCAATTTGGGTAATCCGAATAGGGATCAACTAACCTTTTAGTATTAGAGTGATATAGTGAAATATTATTTTTCTTCAATACTCTCTATTTTCCAAAGGGGGCAATGAGTTTTGTAAGAAGAACTACCCCCTTGCCCCAGGGGGGACCAGCTTCAGATTTTGGGCACAGGGCTCGAAATTTCATGCGAAGGCTATGGGCTTAAGCCCTGGGCACTCCAATGGTACTGAAAATATTTAGTAGGGGCCTTAAAATTGAATTGCGCCTTGGGCCAATAAAATGATAAACCCGTTACTGATTTCTCTCTCTCTCTCTCTCTCTCTCTCTCTGTATATATATATATATATATATATACTTATTTATTTTAATAATATTTTTACTTTTTAAAAATACCAACAAAAATTATATTTCAAAATAATAATAATTATGTAAAGAGCGGTCCAATGGTACCGAAAATTTTTAGTAGGGGCCTCAAAATTGAATTGCGCCTTGGGCCAATCAAGTGATAAATTCGCTACTGATTTCTTCATATATACTTATTTATATATATAGGTATATATCTATATATATAAAATTAAGGTTTTGTCTGTACATTGCTCCAAATCACGCCAAATTTTGGCTGCACACGTTTCAAGCAAAGTTATGAACGAAAACACCCTCAACAAAATTCCTGT
Source organism: Forficula auricularia (assembly GCA_024734495.1). Taxonomy (NCBI): domain Eukaryota; kingdom Metazoa; phylum Arthropoda; class Insecta; order Dermaptera; family Forficulidae; genus Forficula; species Forficula auricularia. Next base: position 37,031 of record JALMQS010000021.1, read on the forward strand.
CTGTCTTGTCTGTCTGTTTCAGTGGTTTCCGCAAAAAGTTGCTCACGATTCACGTCAAAACGGCTGAAGGGATTATTATGAAATTTCATATTTGTATCAGATGTCTTCTAACTTACGTTTTTAGCTATATAACGTTTTGATATTTTGACCCCAAAAGGGGGTTTGGGGGGGGCGCGACGAATGAAAATTATCAAATAACTCCTAAACTATTAACTCTACAGTAAATTTTATAATGAACAAAGTTGTAGGGGATGTGATTTCTGACAACTCTTGTTTAAAAAATTCCCCCAAAAAAGCATCCAAAAAGGGGGGAGGAGGTGAAAAATATGTAAATTCTTGCCCTTGGAGCAAACTCAACCAAATTTTGTATACATAATCTGTGGGTCACTAGAAGGCTAGAAATGCAAAAACTGGGTGTGGGGGTGGAGGTGGAGTGAGGGAGTAAGGCGGAGTAGGGGTGAAGGGGTGGGGGTGCAGGATGGAGTGTTGGGGTGAGGGCGGGGGTTGGGCACGGGTGCACGGTGCGGGAGTGGGGGTGGATTGAGGGTGTAAGGCGGAGTAAGGGGTTAAGGGGTGGGGGTGCAGGATGGAGTGTTGGGATGGGTGTTTCGGGGGGTGGTGGGTTGGAGTGGAGTGTGAGGGTGGGGGTCGGGGGTCCAGGGGCGTGCCCCCTGGCTAGCAAGAGGGCCGCCGAAAGCGGGCTTTGCAGCTAGTTTTAAATAATATTTTTACTTTTAAAAATACCAACAAAAAATGCTGTCAAAAATAATTATATTCCAAAATAATAATATGTAAAGGCCAGCGAAAAAGATGGATCGCGGATTACTTATACTAATAAACGTTTTCAGATTGTTATTTTACCAAAAGTATTTTATCTTACTTATAATTATTTTTTATGTTATAAGATTCTTCCAAAACTCAAGTGACTTAATTTAAGTACTTTTTAAATTGAACGGTTTTTTAGTCACAAACTAATAAAAGACAATAATTAACTGAAATTATTGTATTTTATTAGTTTATGACTAAAAAAAACCGTTCAATTTAAAAGTATTATTTTATTTTTATTAATTTAGAAATATTTTATTAATAAATTTTCTATTTTAGGTAAAGCATTTTTTAATAGAACTTTATTGTTTATTTTACGTTTGACGAATATTCTAGGCGCTTCTGGATTCATAAAATGGATCGTTAAATGGGGAAATGGGCGGGGCTTATTTGTTATCAGAGCCAATCAGAACGAAGAGAATATGCGCGAAGCTTTGAGATAATCAAAGAACATTCCAGTCAATCAACCTGACCTTATATAAACCACAACGTGGCCGCTATAGAATCAGTACCTATACTCTTTGCAATCAAGTGCAATCAGAAGATAAACAATCTCGTGTTTACATTTAACTGCTAATTTTACTGATATTCATAATATAATACATTCATCTACGTGCATTTATTTATCAGTGGATTTATAAAATAAATCTTTTGCGCTATTCTATTGGAAATTTTTGAAGATGAAAGCTCCATCGATTGGAATTGATTTAGGCACAACCTACTCCTGCGTGGGCGTTTGGCAACAAGGAAAGGTTGAGATTATCGCCAACGATCAAGGTAATCGTACAACGCCAAGCTATGTGGCATTTAATGATACGGAGCGGATAATTGGCGATGCTGCCAAAAACCAAGTCGCCTTGAATCCGAATAACACGATTTTCGATGCAAAACGCCTAATCGGACGAAGATACGATGATCCGAAAATTCAAGAAGACATCAAACATTGGCCGTTTAAAGTTTATAATGATTGCGGAAAGCCGAAAATACAGGTGAACTACAAGGGTCAGATGAAAAGATTCTCCCCCGAGGAGATTTCATCCATGGTTTTAACGAAAATGAAAGAAACCGCTGAAGCTTTCTTAGGAAAATCGGTCTGCGATGCTGTCATTACGGTCCCTGCCTATTTTAACGATTCCCAGAGACAAGCAACCAAAGATGCGGGTGTTATTGCTGGCTTGAATGTACTTCGGATAATAAACGAGCCGACTGCCGCTGCTCTGGCCTATGGCTTGGACAAGAATCTCAAAGGAGAGAAAAATGTTTTGATTTTTGACCTGGGCGGCGGTACTTTTGACGTTTCGATTTTAACCATCGACGAAGGATCACTTTTTGAAGTGAAATCCACAGCCGGAGATACGCATCTTGGCGGTGAAGATTTTGATAATCGATTAGTTAATCATTTGGTTGATGAATTTAAACGAAAATATAAAAAAGATATTCGGCAGAATCCAAGGGCGCTTCGGAGACTTCGCACGGCCGCTGAAAGAGCCAAACGGACACTCTCGTCAAGTTCAGAGGCCTCAATTGAGGTAGATGCTCTATTTGAGGGAATCGATTTTTATACCAAAGTATCCAGGGCTAAATTCGAAGAACTTTGCTCTGATTTATTCAGAGCGACATTGCAGCCGGTAGAAAAAGCCCTGGCGGATGCCAAATTGGATAAGAGATCAATTCACGATGTTGTTCTGGTTGGCGGCTCGACTCGAATTCCGAAAATACAAAGCCTTTTGCAGAATTTTTTCAGCGGAAAGTCGTTGAATTTATCTATCAACCCTGATGAAGCTGTCGCGTACGGAGCGGCTGTTCAAGCGGCTATTATCAGCGGAGATACCAGTGAAAAGATTCAGGATGTTCTTCTAGTTGACGTGGCTCCGTTATCGCTAGGAATCGAAACAGCAGGCGGGGTTATGTCGAAAATTATTGAAAGAAATACGCGTATTCCATGCAAGCAAACGCAAACATTCAGCACTTATGCGGATAATCAGCCTGGGGTCACAATTCAGGTGTTTGAAGGAGAACGTGCCATGACCAAAGACAATAATCTGTTGGGGAATTTCGATCTTACTGGAATTCCGCCAGCCCCTAGAGGGGTGCCTCAAATTGAAGTCACTTTCGATCTCGATGCAAATGGTATTCTCAACGTTTCAGCAAAAGAACAAGGATCAGGAAAATCACGCAATATTACCATTACCAACGATAAAGGTCGATTATCAAGAGAAGAAATTGATAGAATGCTTTCGGAAGCGGAAAAATTTAAAGAAGAAGATGAAAAACATCGGGAAAGAATTAGCGCAAGAAATCGACTAGAATCGTATGTTTATAATGCCAAACAATCGTTGGATGAAGCAAGTGGAAGATTGCCGGAAAATGAAGTTGCATCTGCAAAAGAGAAAATTAAAGAAACGATTGATTTTCTTGATAATAACACGCAAGCGGACAAACATGAATTTGATTATCGGCTTGAGCAAGTTCAAAAAGTATGTCAACCGCTGATGGTTAAGCTACATAGCGATGGTTCAGGGGATCATGCAACACCTAATTTCTCGAAACCAACATCTAAAGGACCTACTGTAGAAGAGGTAGATTAAAAAATAATCATCTATATGTTCATTTTAATATTATACTACTCTGCTCTATTTAATGTTCCTTATTATTATTATCTTGTGATATTTAGTATTATATTACCTTGTGATAATTATTAAGTATTATAATGTTAATCAATTTACTGAATAATTATATTACAAATTGTATTATTAAACAATAAATAAGTACAAATGAATGTAATGGAAATTTCATTGTAAAATTTATAATATAATTATACTTAGTCCTTTATTTTCTTGACTGTTTTATATTAATGTCCCTTATTATTATATTACCTTGTGATAATTATTATTCTAATACATATAGTATTTAATGATGTTAATCAGTTTACTAAATAATTATAAGTATTACAAATTGTATTATTAAACAATAAATAAGTACAAATGAATGTAATGGAAATTTCATTGTAAAATTTTTTTTTCTAATAAAATTTATCAATAAATAAATAAATTTGTTATTTGTTTTATTTGTTCCTTTTATATATATAGTTCATAGGTATCAAATTCTAAATTTGAATACAATGATTTAATAATTTTATTTAAATAAGAGATTTAAAAAAAAATTTAAATTTATTTATTTATTTATTAAAGTTGGTATCGGGAGATAAGGACTATATTTTTATGCAAATAATTTTTATTTTATTGCCAACGTTTCATCAACTTTGTTGATTTCTTCAGGGCTCAAAAAAGTGATACCTACCTAAGCACTTAATTAATAAAGATTATAACATTTTCAAATCAAAATCAAAATTGATCTCAAAAACCATTTCAATACATACAAAAAAACAAATTAATATACACAAAAAAAAAACAACTCATTTTATATACCAAATAGTTATCTTCTTTGCATATTTGTAATTTTTATAATTCTCTCTTAGTTACATTTAGCGAATATGTTGAATTAGCTATGTTTTTTGCTAATTGTAACTAAGAGAGAATTAAAAAAATGATAAATATGCAAGGAAGATAACTATTTGGTATGTAAAATGAGTTTGTTTCTGTGTATTAATTAGTTTTTTGTATGTATTGAAATGTGTTTTAATCAAATTTAGGGAACGCGGTGTTGGTTTATAGTGAAACATTGTTAAAATTAAGTTAGGTTGGAGTTGGTGATGTTTCACAAGGAGAAAAATTAAAATACAAAGATTTTTTTAGTTTACTCTATATATTTCGAAATAACAGCCCCCTTTTATATTCCATCATCCCAACAAAAGAAAAAAACTTTAAAAAACTTTATTTCCATTCTCCACTCAGCTACCCTATATATAGCTAATATATTTCGCAAACTTAATATTACCCCCGCATTCTATAACAGGAACAACCTTTCATCCATATTGGTTAACAATAAAATCGATATAATTAAACCAATAACAATGAGTGGGGTATATAAATTGCAATGTAATGACTGTCAATCGTTTTATATCGGGCAAACAGGTAGATCTTTCAATCAACGCCACGTTGAACATATGAGATCTCTTCGCAATCTACAGGTGAATAGTTTGAACCCAAATGCCCCCCCCCTCTTAGTTATACCTCGGCTTTTGCAGATCATTTGTTTGACCACAACCATTCACCTTCATCGACCAACCCCCCTCCCCTTTACATTTCATTTCCAAAAGCAGGAAATTGGATTTATTGGAGTCAGCTGAAATTAAAAAGGCCATACACCTTAATCAAAACATCTTGAACAATCAAACAGACATCAAAACTTCACCAATAATTGACATCTTAATCAATGATATTTAATTTGAATTGGAGTGCGATGAGAGTGTATGGTGGGTTTATTTTTAATTTTTATTTATTTTTTTAAATAGAAAATGAGAGATGAAATTTTGGCTATGCACCCTCATTGCATTCCATAGTTTATTGCCCACCTTTATAACACATACATAATTTTCGGCAACTTCCAAGTATAAATATCTTTTCTTTATTCCAGCCCTTTGTCCCCTACATCTGTTCTTTCGGCTCTAAGGCCATCCCATCCCTCTGATAATTCTTTCATATTTACACTAAGTCATAAATAACTGTCCATCATATTAAAATTAAAATAAATTCTGTTCATTATTTCATGTTATCTTTAGTCAATGTTCTCCTGACGATGAGTTAAGAGCTCGAAATATATACAGTAAACTAAAAAAATCTTTGTATTTTAATTTTTCTCCTTGTGAAACACCACCAACTCCAACCTAATTTAATTGAAATGTGTTTTGAGATCATTTTTGATTTTGATTTGAAAATGTTTTAATCTGTATTAAATGAGGCCTTATCACTTTTTAGAGCTCTGAAGAAGTCAACAAAATAAAAATTATTTGCATAAAAATATGGTCCTTATTTCTCGATACCAACTTTAATAATTTAATCGATAGGCATAAGTAATCAAAATGGGTTTTTTTTTTTTAATGAAATTGTAGAAAATTGAAATATGTATAATAATATTATGAGTAGTTATTTAATTTTCACGGGTCAATTACTTTAAGAAAAAATTAAAACTAATGTTTAAAGTTTTGTCTAAATTATATGAGTAGGGTTGTCATAATTGCCAAGCATTGATATGGGACGTTTAAATGATAAATAAATAAAGGGGGAAAAATGTGTTTTTAAAGTTTCTAAAGATCTCTTAATCAAAAAAAGATATAGATATGATTTTAGTTTAGAAACGTGAAGGATTAAAATAGGAAAAATAAGTTTTTGGGTATTTTGATCTATTTGCTCCTAAAAGGGAGATAGTGTCATTTTAGGGTAAATTTTTGAAATTTTTAAAGTGTTCTATCTCTTGGGCTTTTTAAGGTTTAACATTCAATTTTGGTACATAGAGGTCTATTGTTGAATTATCTAAGAAGACTTTTTTCATTTATTTTTTCAAAATTTGAACCCCATTTTTAATTTTGGGGTCTTAAACACAAAAGACCACGAATCTTCCAAGTTTTTCAAGTTATTGAGCTCATATTTGGGATATCAGTGTTTTTTTCAATTTATTATTATAAAAAACAATTTAGAACTGTCTTTTTTTTAAAATTCTATTCCAGCGTCTGGAGGAGAGGGTTGGTGGGGTGGAGGAAAGGATTCAGAGGGCAGGGAAAGATTTGTGGTTGGGTGAGAAGGCCAAGGCGGGCGTCGCAGCTTATTATACAGGGGGATTCACGGTCGATGGCACGTTAGACGTTTATGGAAAACAGAAAGCAGGATTTTTCTGAAAATTTAGCACCTTACATTTTCTTACCTGTTCTATCGATCTAAAATATTTTCAGCATTGCGACGTTTCGGCTTCCATCGAAAAGTCGTAGCAACTTTATTTTTTTAAATGGAACACCCCGTATATTAACACGTTTTTAGAACCGCCCTTTTATTAAAATACTTTTTTGTTAATATTGTCCTATACCTATCTCTATCAGTTTTCGAGATAAAAAATAATTTGTGTTAAATATGGTCCAAAACATGGCCCTAATTAAACTTAAATAAATTAGTGCTCTCAACTCAATGAAAAATTGATATTTTGGTGGTAGTTTAGACAAACCCAAAGTATGTACGCCGAAAAATCGACTCCATATTATACAGGGCGTGCTAAGATTAGTATTATTTCCGTTACTCATAAAAGGGGTCAAAAGTTCGTTTTTTCAAATAAGACTCCCCGTATATTACTCAATAAATTGAAAGACGAAGAAAAATGCTTTAAGACGATATATCATGTGCTTATACATAAAACATCAAGTTTTCTTAATAAAGCCGCTTTTTCGTGAAAAATTACTTTTAATGAATTTAATTTTAACTAACCATTGAAATATCAAGCTTATGACAGTTTGTTGACTATTTATAAGTAACTTATAAACAGTTTATTGACGATGTTCAAAAAAATCTCCCAAAATGACCGCAAATATTTATTATTCAAACGAAGTTCTTATATTACAAAATAAATAATTTCATAAGAACTTCGTTTAAATAAACTTCATCAGCTTACATTAATTGCGGGAAAAGATTTTTTCTAGGATCGTTTGGTATGGTGTGGGTATGCCAAATCTAAGTTTGTGACCTCGAAAGTGTGGGGGTCAACTTTTGGTGGCCGAAAAACGTCGAAATTTTCGGACTTATTCCAATTTTTCCCTTGTAAATAAAAAACGGTCGATATTTTGTAAATAACCCTCATATAGTAAATTAAAGAAGACAAAATTTCACGTCGAGTAGAAAAAAAGAAATGCAAAATTGGTCAATAGTTCGATTTTTAATGGGGATCAAAAAACAGCCCCCCCGGATCACTTTTGATTACCTATCCCAAAAAGTCGCACTTTTTTCAATTTTTTCCCATTTTGACAATGAAGGAGCACTTTTTCGCCAAAGACTACTCTATACATTTTTAAACTAGATTAAATTTTCTACAATTTAAATAAGGTTTCATTTTAATTGGATAATGGTAATCTGTGCCGTAATGAGGTTGAAGTTTTGAAAAACTGCAATTTTGTGCAAAAAATAACAGTTTTTCCATTATAAAATGAAAACCACTCATTCTAGAAACTTGATTCCTATTTCATTCTCTAGGAAATTTTGTTGGCTTAAACGTTTACTTGGACCACTTTTTTGATAAAATTCTTAGATTTATAAATATCTAGCATTTTTCATGAAGCTTTTGAGGATTCGGATCATATCCTGTCCGGAAAATTTTCGACATCTATAAATCAAATAGTTTTAACAAAAAAGTGGTCCAAGTAAACGTTCAAGTAAATAAAATTTCCAAGAGAATGCGATAGAAATAATTTTTTTAGGATGAGTGGTTTTCAATTTATGAAGGAAAAACTGCGATTTTTTGAAACATGGATCATTTCCTGTCATGGAAAATTATGGATATCAATAAATCTAAGACTTGTAACAAAAAAGTAGCTCAAATAAACGTTCAAGTTAACAAAATTTTCTACAGAATAAAATAAAAATCAAGTTTCTAGAATGAGTGGTTTTCATTTTACGAAAGAAAAACTGGGATTTTTTGCAAAATATTTGATTTTTCAAAACTTCAATATAATTGCGGCACGCGTTACCATTATCCAATTAAAGTAAAACTTTGTTTCAATTGTAGCAAATTTAATTTAGTTCAAAAATGTATAGACTGAACTTTGTCGAAATCGTGCCCCTTCATGGTCAAAATGGGAAAAATCGAAATAAGTGTGAGTTTTTGGGATATTTCAAAGTGATCCTGGGGGCTGTTTTTTGGATCCCCATTAAAAATCGAAATACTCGATCAATTTTGCATTTATTTTTTTATTCGACGTGAAAATTTATCCTCTTTGATTTACTATCGAACGGCTATTTACAAAATATGAACTGTTTTTGAGTTATAAGCCAAAAACAGGAAAAAATTTCTAGGTTTTTCGGCCGCCAAAAGTTGTCCCCCAGACTTTCCAGGTCGCAAACTTAGATTTTAGGCATACATTCACCCGAGGGGTGAACCGCGATTGGAATTAGGTGTACACCGTCTTTGGAATTACTTTAGAATTCATTAGATAATCTATTGTCATCTATTGTGTTCTACTTGGAAATGAAAGTGGAAGTGGAAGTAGGTGTACACGATTTTAGGTCGCGGTTCACCCCTTGCCTACACCATACCAAACGAACCTAGAAAAAATCTTTAAATTAATGTAAGCTGAAACCCCCCCCCCTATTTACTGGGATATATGGGAAGATAATTTTTTTTGAGATCTTCATTTTTCAATCTGTATTGATTTTTAAGAATAAAATTAATATCATAGCATAAATAGGTATTGAGATATTGACTAAATTTTTCTAGGGGGAGACAAGGAGTTTTCTAAGGGGGATGCCCCCTTCGACCCCCCCCCTTAACTATGAATTTAATTAGTAAAAGTATTTTAGCAAACTTATTATTTACAAAATACTAAAGATACCACAAGAATGTATCTAAATACAAGATACAAAATGAAAATTAAAAAAAATATTTCAAATATAAGATGAAAATACATATTTTGTATCTTGTATCTGTATTTCAAATACTTGTATCTAAAATAAGTCATTTCTCTGACTGAATTTTATCATTTAAAATTCTTAATTCACTGAAACTGCAAAGAGCGTACCGAGCTTTTCTCCACAAATTTCAAATTCAAAAAGAGCTACCTCGATGCTTAATTGTTCATTCCTTGTATAGAGGCCGTGTGCTCGCGATGATGGCGGATTTCGCGCATGCGCATTGGCCTGTTTCCTTGTGAGTTCTCCGGTCAGATGCTCCGGCTGGCAACGAACAGCCCACGAACAGACAGTTTCAAATTCATCTAGGTGCGCAAGTCAGCCATGTTGGTGTGTGCCGAGTGGAATCAGTGCTCGCGGCGACGATTCTTTTAATAAGAAAAAAAAAGAATTTTCCTTTTTCTCGACCCTTCAAGTGTGTGTGTGTGTGTGTGTCTGTGATTGAATTGTTCAGTGTATTGGAATTGAATTTTTTTTTTTTTTTTACTTTATTTACAAAACTCAAAATGAGTTGGGGAACAGAACTTTGGGTGAGTAATACACTTGTTTATTTTTATTGTTATTCATACTATACATTGTTGAATAGATTCAAATTAAACAATTACGAATCCAACAATTAGATAGAAAATAATTAAATCAACTGTCATTGAAAGAATAGTAGATTTTCATGCAATTTGACAGTGAGTTATCAAGGCGGGGCTAAAAAATTTAAACAAAAATTATAAGGTCACACACGCTCACAGAAAAAACAGGTTTCTTATTTATATAAAAAAAAAAAATTAAAAATTCCAACATCTTATTTATTTTTTTGGTGTAAAATTAAAATCACTAAAAAAAAAAAAATGGAAAAACAAGACAACTTTATTTATTAAAAACAAATATTTAAACAAAAAATCATTCAATTAATATTTATTTTTCATTTTATTTCGTAATTGATTGTATATCAAATTCAAAATTATTGGGAAAAGTGGCATGGTTGTGTTTATAGGAACGGATTTTTCATGGAAAATTTATATTCTTTGTGAGCAAATCAAAGAGAGTGTTCTTCTGTTTCGTGCTAATAAGTATACTTACTTACAAACTCACATTTATATAATATTATATAAACTGTACTATACATGTCAGGTCCTTACCCAAGAATTTTTTGAAAGAGGGGCCCATTTTTTACATCGCAATTTTATAAATAATCACGAAGGTAGTTAGTTATTAATATAAAATTATATTAAATAATTATTTTATAGATTTTCAGAGATTTGCATTATCAAGATGAGGTTTAGGATTTAATTAGGGGGGGGGGGCTCATGTGTTACCACTGGGTACTTCCCTAATACTTATTTATAAGAAGACTTTCTAAGGCTTGGCTCTCATCTTTAGTCTCTTTCAAAATTATTATATTTCTTTTTTCTTTTGATCATGTTGTAATTAAAGGTCATTAGCTTTAACGAGTAGATATTTTAGATTTATTTGTACCAAGCAGAGAATACCCTCTTTGATTTGCTCTTAAAAAATCAACAATTGTTGGCAAGAATACTCTTTGGTTTGAATTGTTGATATAGCATTGTTGATTTAAATTTTTAAATAAAAAGAGTTGACGTGAACTAAAAACTCAAATTTTCTCTATATTTTCCTTATTTTATAACAATTTTACATAAAAAAATCACATTTACCCATTGAAAACTATTTATTTATTTTTCCTTATAATATAATATTAATAATCTAATATTAAAATTGAGTAATAGAATTACTGTAACCTCCAAAAATTTATTTTATACTGGCTAAATGGACAAGTACTTATTTGAGATCATAAAGAAACAAATACACTTAGAATAAACTAATAATTTTCTTTATTTGTTAAACAACCTATTGTTTTTTGTTTATTTTGTTTCATTTATCTTAATTATTTAAACATATCGAACTGATTATAATATATATTAGTGATAAGAATAATTTCTTTGAGTAGTTCATACTATCAGTAAATAAATTTTAAATACCTTGACATTAACAATATATTCAAACACTATTCAGGGCTATTAACATGAATAATCTTTCAGGTTTTGAATACATATAATTTATCTTAATAAACTCTGATACAGAAAATGAATACCATTAGGGTGAGAAAATCTCCAAATTGGTACCCATTAGTGAGAGAATCTCTTCAAGTTTTGTTAAGTTTTTTCAAAATATTCTCAATTTTTTTTTTTTTTTAATTTTTAGTACACAAGTATATATATCAAGAATTACATATTTTTGGTTGTCTTTATATTTTATTTATAATAATCGTTGGAGAGATGTTTTTTTTGATAAATTGTTTAAAAACCGAAACTATAGTCTCAAACAAATAAATTATATATATATACAGATATATCATTTCGATATATATGTGTGTATGTTTATTTGCATCAAGCAGAGGACAACCTCTTTTGTTTCTCTTTGTGTTTAAAAACCCTTAAAATTCCTTAAATTTGTGATTTGAATAGAAAAACAAATAATTTCTGTGAGTTTTCGAAAAGATAAATTAATGTTCTATTTTTTTTTCTCAATTTTCGCCTTTCATCTAATTTAGTCTCTTTCAAAATTATTCTATTTGTTTTTTCTTTTAATCATGTTTTAACTAAAGGTCATTCGCTTTAACGAGTAGATATTTTAGATTTACTTGTACCAAGCAGAGAATACCCTCTTTGATTTGCTCTTAAAAAAATCAACAATCCTGCTATTCTTTGGTTTGAATTGTTGAAATTATTGAAAGTATTGTTGATTTAAATTTTTAAATAAAAAAGAGATGCTTTTTTGATAAATTGATGAAAAAAACCCTTAAAATTTTGTGATTTGAATAGAAAACCAAATAATTTCTGTGAGTTTTCGAATAAATAAATCAATTTTTCAATTTTATTTCTCTTATATTTATAATTTTGGAGTTATTTTTACCATAGACTGACAGATCATTGGTTCTAAAGTCTCTTATTGGGTTCAAAGGGCTTACAATTAAATCTTCCTCATTTCTTATATTTAAAACCAAATATTACATACTATAAAATAATAATAATATTATTAATTTAATGGTCTTCAAAATTATCCCAAAAAAATATATATATATGTTGATACAATTTTGATGGCTGTATATGTATATAATTAAGTAATGGAGAGGGATTCAGAAAAAAATAAAGTATTTTCTTTTGTGAATGAGCTGATAGATATCAAGAAGATTTGATGGAAAGGCAGCCCAATAATTACAAATACAAGTTCCGAATATAATCATTTATTCGAACGGTATTGTTACTATTTTAAAAAGCGACGTTTCGGAGGATCATCCTTCCCTTCTTCTCATTATTAAAATAAACAGATATATGATAAAAGCATCTTTTACTGGACATGCGAAGATCCAGGGTTCGAACCCCGGCTGCTCATTTTGTCTATATTGTATAATAATTTCTCTGTTCTCTAATTTAATTACATTCAATATTTAATTAACAACTTTCCATTGAAATCGACGGATTTGACAATTTCAAAATACAAAAAAATAAAATAATTTTTAATTATTTCTAGATACTATAGTTTCGAAGGCATTGCCTTCATCATCAGTCTATCACAAATATTTCAGTATTTAGTTACAAATTAGTTACAAATTAAGATTTATACATTGAAAATTTTGAAAATTTGTAACTAAATACTGAAATGTTTGTGATAGACTGATGATGAAGGCAATGCCTTCGAAACTGTAGTCTCTAGAAATAATTAAAAATTATTTTATTTAAAAAACAGAAGACTCTCTCATTTTATTTTTAATACAAAAAAATAGTATTTATTTATTTATTCTTGTCCTCCAATACCTCCAATTTCTACATCTAAATTGATTTCATAAATAAATCATAGAGGATACCAGTATTTTTTTAATACAAATTATAACTTTAATTCAAACTTATTATATAATTAAAATTTTGATAAAATTACCAAAAAACGAAATATTTTTTTTTATACAATTGATTTATGTATGTGTAAAATTGAAACCATTTTCCATTGTTTTTATTTATTTAAAAATTATTTCTTAATTGAAATTTTGATATTTATTTATCAATTATCAAAAACCCGGAAAGATTTTGCCTTCATACAATCGATTATGTTTATGTGTAAAATTGAAATCATTTCCCATTGGGTTTCTTTTTTTTTATTATTTTTTATTTAATTTTAAATTTGATAAAATGTATTTATTTATTGTTTTAACCAATCGTATCCATATTAATTTTTTTTGAAATGAAATCGTAGTGAGTTTGACAAAAATCAAATTAAAAACAAAGTTTTATCATTTAATTAATTAATTAATTTATTTATCAATTTATTTAACGGGCAGTCACACCTTTTTTGCCTTCGGCACGCCCTCGAAGCTCGGCCCTCCGGGCTGGTGCCCTGGCGGGCAGCGTCTCGGTCCAAAAATTTTATTCCCCTTAAAAAACCACACTCCAAATGTATACCCGTAAACTACCGAAAATACATCGTCTCTTAAAAGTTTCGCCTCTTTTATTTTTTGAGTGGCGGGGGGGGGGGGGGAGGAATAATTATGAATATATTTAAATTTAAAATTTAAATTTCATTTTTCCTTTTCAAAACAAAAATAATGAAATGATTTATGAACTGCAAAAAATTCGCAGGCTGAATCATGGAAATTATTCAAATTTACGCGGTTCAATTAATTTAATTAATTACAAAAAATATATTTAATGTTTCTTAATTTAAAATGAATTGGAGTCTTTCATTTCAAAATTCGAGTGCAAATTAAAATTATATTTCAAATTTGCCTGGTTAATGAAAATCAATTGGAGCTGTCAGTTTAAAATCCTAGCTGACAATTATATTTCAAATTTGCCTCGTTAATTAATATATATTTAATGTTTCTTAATTTAAAATCTATTGGTGTTTTTTCATTTTCATTCGAGTTCAAATGAATACAATATTATCTCGACAATGTCTAAATCAAAAATTTATAGTTTTAGTAACTGAAATCATGGTATAAATATTAATGTCAGATTGGTCTAGTGGTTAAAACTAATGACCTTAGTTCAAGAGTTCGTAGGTTCGATTCTAGGCAAGAGGGAGATTTTTTTAGAGAAATTTCTCTTAGCGTTGTTACAAATTAATCTAGACAAACATATATAGCATATATTAACCGAAAAAAAATTATCAAAAACCCCGAAAGATTTTGCCTTCATACAATCGATTATGTTTATGTGTAAAATTGAAATCATTTCCCATTTGGTTTCTTTTTAATTATTTATTAATTCATTCTTAGTAGAAATTTGCACGTGGGTCTGTCTGCCCTTGGTACATGACTCACATGAGCCACGTTGCTTTCGGTATCGATCCTTATTATTCTGAGTCAGAGCCACCCTCCTAGGGATTCCTGCACACAGTCACACACACACACACACAAATGGAAATTTATCAAACACCTTCTACTTCTCAACCAGAGCTGAAACGTGATGTTCATAATTCCAAAATCAATTTTTATCTAGCCTAGTCTCTTGATTATAGGGAAATAGATAATACCCATAGGTACATATACGAGGGTTACCTTTCAAGTTTTTAGAAAAACAATGAAAGAACAATTTTTTTTTGTACAAATCCTGTTAACATTGGTTTTCAAAATATTCTCCTTTAAGATCTATACACTTTTGTATACATTCAAACCAATTCTCGAAACATTTTTCCACTTTGAAGGTGATATTTCATTCAAAAACATGGTTTGTGAATGCTTCAATACCTTCAGAGATGATGAAATTCGCTGACCACGCATTTTTTTTTTGTTTGACATTCGGGAATAGAAACAAGTCGTTTGGCGATAAATCATTTAATAAAATTATATAATTATTTGAATCAAGCCTAGTACACCCTCTTAGATTTTCTTTCTTTTATTGATTGAATCTGTGCTATTATGAAATTGAAAAAATTATTACATTTTTATTCACATTTTAAACAAATCTTGTGTGATTTGAAAAAAAAAATTTGTGAGATGTTCAAAATTTATTTATTTTTATTTTTTTTTTCAGCTCAGAATACTTTCAGTTTAAGTTGAAAATTTCTGCCATTATTATTTTCAAGAGTTTTTATCGAAGATCAAATTAAAATTTAAAGACAAATTGGACAAGCTCATTCGACACTGTTTTCCTCAAGAGAGTGGGATTCCATTTCTACTTTCATCTTTTGTGATTCCTACAACCTTCAATCCTTCAAGATCAGATTCCACAAGGATATATAAAAGAGGCATTCTTGACTTAAATACCTATTTTTTGTATGTTTAGAATTTATTTTTTTATAATAGTATTTCTTGTTATTGAATATTTATTAAAATTAGATAGTTTGAGAGTAGGAGAATTGCTGATTTTAGAAAAGAAAATCAAAGAGAGTGACATTTTTTCTTAATGAAATAAATATACACATTACATATAAATACAATAAAATTATATAGTTCTATATGTGTGTTTGTTTATTTATTTATTTTCATCAAGTCGAAAACATCCTCTTTCATTTTCTATTATATGAATATTAATTTATTATTATTATGATAAAATTGAAAAATAAATCATTTTTATTCACGTTAATCAGAAAGTAATCATTAAGTCAAATGTCAATTTAATCTTATATTTATTACTTATTTTGATTATTTATTATTTTTATTAAATTTTATTTTTTTCATTACAGAATACTTTCAGTTTTAGTAGAAAAATTGAAAATTTCTCGCCATTATTATTTTCAAGAGTTTTTTATCGAAGATCAAATTAAAAATTTAAAGACAAATTGGACAAGCTCATTCGACACTGTTTTCGTCCTTAATACCTCACCGAGAGAGCAGATAGGATTCCATTCTCAAATACTTTCGTCTTTTGTGATTCCTATCGAACCTTCAATCCTTCAAGATCAGATTCCACAAGGATATATAAAAGAGGCATTCTTGACTTAAATACCTATTTTTTGTATGTTTAGAATTTATTTTTTTATAATAGTATTTCTTGTTATTGAATATTTATTAAAATTAGATAGTTTTAATGCTGAGAGTAGGAGAATTGCTGATTTTAGAAAAGAAAATCAAAGGGAGTGACATTTTTCTTAATGCAAATAAATATACACATTACATATAAAATTCAATAAAATTATATAGTTGTATATGTGTGTTTGTTTATTTATTTATTTTCATCAAGTCGAAAACACCCTCTTTGATTTTCTATTATATGAATATTAATTTATTATTATTATGATAAAATTGAAAAATAAATCATTTTTATTCACGTCAATCAGAAAGTAATCATTAAGTCAAATGTCAATTTAATCTTATATTTATTACTTATTTTGATTATTTATTATTTTTATTAAATTTTATTTTTTTCGTTACAGAATACTTTCAGTTTTAGTAGAAAAATTGAAAATTTCTGCCATTATTATTTTCAAGAGTTTTTTTCGAAGATCAAATTAAAATTTAAAGACAAATTGGACAAGCTCATTCGACACTGTTTTCCTCCTTAATATACCAGAGAGTGGGATTCCATTTCTACTTTCGTCTTTTGTGATTCCTACAACCTTCAATCCTTCAAGATCAGATTCCACAAGGATATATAAAGAGGCATTCTTGACTTAAATACCTATTTTTTGTATGTTTAGAATTTATTTTTTTATAATAGTATTTCTTGTTATTGAATATTTATTAAAATTAGATAGTTTGAGAGTAGGAGAATTGCTGATTTTAGAAAAGAAAATCAAAGAGAGTGACATTTTTTCTTAATGAAATAAATATACACATTACATATAAATTCAATAAAATTATATAGTTGTATATGTGTGTTTGTTTATTTATTTATTTTCATCAAGTCGAAAAACACCCTCTTTGATTTTCTATTATATGAATATTAATTTATTATTATTATGATAAAATTGAAAAATAAATCATTTTTATTCACGTTAATCAGAAAGTAATCATTAAGTCAAATGTCAATTTAATCTTATATTTATTACTTATTTTGATTATTTATTATTTTTATTAAATTTTATTTTTTTCATTACAGAATACTTTCAGATTTAGTAGAAAAATTGAAAATTTCTGCCTTTATTATTTTCAAGAGTTTTTTATTGAAGATCAAATTAAAATTATAGACAAATTGGACAAGCTCATTCGTCAATTGCATTCGTCCTTAATACCTCATCGAGAGACAGATAGTGGAATTCCATTCCCAAAATACTTAAATCTTATGTGATTCCTACAATCTTGAACCTTCAATCCTTCAAGATCATATTACACAAGGATATAAAAAGAGGCAATTATTTTTTTTATCTATAGCATTTTTTTTTCTAAAATTTTTGTTCGTGGATATTTATTAAAATTAAAAAGTTTTTAATGCTGAAAGTAGCAGAGTTACCGATTTTAGTAAAGAAAATCAAAAGGGGTTTCATTTGCTTCATGCAAACAAATATAAACATTACACAAATAGATATATACATATAAACTCAATGAAATTGAATCGATCATTTCAAAAACCACATAAGTCAAGATTTTTTCAAACATACTTTTTTGTCGTGAACACTTTCTTAAAGGTAAACCCATAATCTGAGTAAAAACAAGTCAAGAATAGTTTATCTGTTTGTTTTTTTTTTATTTATTATCCATTTATAAAGATTGGATATTCACAAACTGTGTAAGTAAAAGAAATTTCGAAAAATTTTAGAAACTTTTTAAAATATAAAATACTAGGTAGGTTTCACAAAAATAAAAGATCAGATGCTTGTTTATCACGACTCTATATATACATATATTTCGGGGTATAAGCCCATCTTCAGGAGTTCACAGAGGAAACCTACCTAGTATTTTATATTTTAAATTTTAAAAAGTTTCTAAAATTTGCTTTACTTTATTTAAAATGTTCCCCCAAGAACCCACACCATTCTCCCTTAACAAAACTGTCTAATTGCTATCTTCATTAATTTTGATTAAAACTTTGGTTAATATGATTCTTTTGTTCAAATTTAATACCACCTAACCCTATTTCTTGCTAAAACAACTTAAGTCAAGAATTTTTTTCTGATTTTTTGTTTAAATTTATTATTTACTAGCTGCAAGGCCCGCCTTCGGCGGCCCTCTTGCATAGCCAGAGGGCACGCCCCTGGACCCCCATCCTCACCCCCACCACCCCGCAGCATGCCCAACCCCCGCCCCCACACCGCGACCCCAACACTCCATTCCGCACCCTAACCCACTAACCCCCTCACCCCGACCCCCGCACCATGCACCCGTTCCCAACCCCCGCCCCCACACCCAGTTTTTGCATTTCTAGCCTTCTAGTGACCCACAGATTATGTATACAAAATTTGGTTGAATTTGGCCCAAGAGAAAGAATTTTCATTTTTTGACCCCCCCCCATTTTGGGTGGTTAGTTTTTGCATTTCTAGCTCTCTAGAGGCCCAGAGATTATATATACAAAATTTGGTTGAGTTTGCTCCAAGGGCAAGAATTTACATTTTTTCACCCTCCCCCCTTTTTGGCTGGTTTTTTGGGAATATTTTTTTAAACAAAAGTTGTCAGAAATCATATCCCCTACAACTTTGTTTATCATAAAATTTGGCGTAGGGTTAATAGTTTAGGGGTTATTTGATAATTTTCATTCGTGCGCCCCCCAAACCCCCTTCTGGAGTCAAAATATCAAAACGTTATATAGCTAAAAACGTAAGTTAGAAGACATCTTATGTAAATATGAAATTTCATAATAATTCCTTCAGCCGTTTTTATGTGAATCGTGAGCAACTTTTCGGAAACCACTGAAACAGACAGACAGACATACAGACAGACAGGAATTTTGTTGAGGGTGTTTTCGTTCATAACTTTGCTTGAACGTGTGCAACCAAAATTTGGCGTGATTTGGACCAATGTACAGACAAAACCTTAATTTTATATACTATATATAGATATTTATAAAGATTATTCGATATTCGCAAACTTTTAAGTCCAAACACTAATATATTCAGCCCAAAAAGTTCCTATAAAATTCGTTTAATTGTGAATTACACAGTTTTTATTGATTCCTGAAAAGTTCTGAATGTGTGACTTAGGTGTTTTTTGAAATGACCGATTCAATTATATACATATATGTCTATTTATTTGTATTTATAAACATATAATATATGTTTATTTATTTCCATCAAGTCAGAATACAGCCCCTTTTATTTTCTCTTATATGAATACTTATTTTTTAGATATTATTTATTATTAAAGATTTGAGCATCTTCTTTTTGAAAATAGTAGTTGGAATGTTTTACAAAAAATCAGCTCTGGTTCAGATTAACAATTCTATTTTAAAAGAGAAAGAATTTAATTTTTAGGACAAATTCTAAGATTTTAGTAGAAATATTATTAAATTGCGATTTCAGACTCCTGGGGGAATGAATCCCCTCTGATATCGCAATTTAATAATATTTCTACTAAAATCTTAGAATTTGTCCTAAAAATTAAATTCTTTCCCCATTATTTTTATAAAAATGAAAAAAATAAATCATCTTTTTATCCGAAAAAAATCATTTAATAATTTAATGTGAGATTGATTATTTTGATTATTTATTTATTTATTTTATTTTTATTTTATTTTTTTCAGTTCAGAATACTTTCGGTTTATTATTATCAGCCTTTAATTATTTTCACGAGTTCAAATTGGACAAGCTTATTCGTTAATTATTTTCGACCTTATTAACACCTCAGAGTGAAAGAGAGAGAAAGTGGAATTCCATTTCTACTTTCATCTTTTGTGATTCTTACAACCTTCAATCCTTCAAGATCAGATTCCACAAGGATGCAAAAGACATTTATATATATGTTATCTTGCATGTTTAGAATTATCTTATCAAACTACCTGGTTTGCTACTTAAACTAAAAGAGGGAAATTTTCTTTAAGAATATCTTGAATTATATGCGCTACATAATTGAATATACAATTTCGAAAAGGGCACACACATCTTGCATATTTTGACAAATACACTTTTTCATATAAATGTAATCTAAAAGCTTCCCTGCACCTATTAGGCTCGAAAAAGGCACTCTGGTATTAATTTTACTGTCCCCAAAATGTAACTTAAAACTAAATTTTACACTATTTTAGAAAATAATTAGTTTTTTTTCATTCCTGAACATTTTCAATATTCAGACATGTGCCCTTTTCGAAATCGCATATTAGCCCAGTCATTTTAGGTAAAAAAAGGGGTGTCTACCTCAGAATGAAAGATAAAAAGCTGTAAATTGGTATAAACCTTTGTTTTGTCGTCCTAAATGTTGTCTCAAAAGTCACAAATGTTATCGTGACCGCGTCTTAAGATATTGAAGGTCAAAGGTCATGAAAATCGGTTTTTCGCGAATATCTGGCTTCCTATTGCTTAAATGAGATTTGCACTTATTATGAAAGTTGTAGAGTATAAAATGCTCTACAATTTTTGTTTGAACTTTTTTTTCATACGATTAACCGTTTTTGGGGTAGAGCGCGAAGAGTGCGCAGCGTACAGTCATATATGGCCTAATAATGCAAGGTCAAGCGTGAGTTACGGTTATCAGTACGTTGTATAAAGTCAATTATTTACTAAAAAATTATAATTATTAAACAATGTCCATTATTTATGTACTAATTATTAATTATTTATATTTAATTAAAATAAGTAACTTAATTATTTATAGTGAAAACAAAGATTTAAGTATCTTTTTGGGTGTCTTTTTTTGAAAAAAGATGGAAATTATTTCAAAAATCAACCCAGTATACAATATTATTAAATGAATTTAACTTTAAAGGACATCATAGATATTAGTTGAAATATTTTTACATTGCATATCAGAGAGGTTCGTCCCCTTAGGAATCGAACCCAAGCGCTAACTAAGCTTGCCGGGCCAGTAGCCAAACCCTTAAGACATGCAACATATATAAGTAATCTCTGATATGCAATGTAAAAATATTTCAACTAATATCTATGATGTCCTTTACCATATACCTAGCCACTCTCTTATATTTAATATTGAATTAAAATAATTTATAATTATTTACGAAAGAACTTTCCCCCTCTTAATTTTCGGTCCATTATCAATTAATAATATCTCTTTTTAATTATGAAACTATTTTATTAGAAATTATATTCTTGGATTTTTTTTGAAAATATTTTAACTCGCAAAATATTTTTACCCATCAATTTCACCTAGTTTGTCAATTTTAGAAGGTCGTATAGGATTCAAGTGCAAACTTTTCTCTTCCATTAGAGGCTCTAAGATTTATATTCTAATTTTTTGAACCCCCCTCCCAAATTTACCCTTCGAAAAAAATAATAACTCTCTTTTTTATTATAGGTTCATTTTATGGTATATTAAATTTTTCTAGTTTGAAAATTTTATAATTTTAATTTTTAACCTCCCCCCCCCCTCCTCCCTTAATTTTGAGTCGATATGCACCAAAATCTAATTAGCTCTTAATCTCAATCCACCAAAACTATATGTGAAATTTCGTTTTGATATTTTCTCTAGTTTTTGAGCTAGTACGTCCACTAAAATTTGTTATCGTACCAACTAACGTACAGACTAATAGACTTTTTGACAAAACAATTATTATCTCGAAAAATATAATTTTTTCGATGTTCACTTATTAGGGTTTTTTTGTGGACCGAAATGCCATGGTTTCGCCCAATTTTTACTTTACCATACAGGGTATGGTCAAGTATTGTAATCGTGCATGAAAAAAGTGGTTTTTTCTTTCTTTTTTTCAAAATATCTCAAAAAACGGCTTAAACTATTTTGATTAAAAAAATTGAGCGAAACCATGGCATT
Source organism: Forficula auricularia (assembly GCA_024734495.1). NCBI lineage: Eukaryota > Metazoa > Arthropoda > Insecta > Dermaptera > Forficulidae > Forficula > Forficula auricularia. The sequence continues at coordinate 59,234 of JALMQS010000021.1, forward strand.
TCGCCCTACAAAAAAGCTCTAATAAGTGAACATCGAAAAAATTATATTTTTCGAGATAATAATTGTTTTGTCAAAATGTCTGTTAGTCTGGTTGTCTGTTAGTTAATTAGTCTCTGCGTTACCAAATTTTTGTGGACGAGCTAGCTCAAAAACTAATGTGAATATCAAAACCAAATTTCACACGTAGTTTTGGTCCATTGAGATTAAAAGCTGATTAGATTTTGGTGCATATCGACCCAAAATTGGGGGTGGAGGGGGGTTAATAATTAAAAATCTAGGTCGTTTGAGCAAACTCAACCAAATGTTGTATACATAATGAGTGGGAACCCAGAATTCTAAAAATGCAAAAGCTAACCGCCCAAAATAGGGGGGGGGGTCAAAAAATGAAAATCTTGGCCATTTACCAAACTCAACCAAATTTTGTATACATAATCAGTGGGTCCCTAGGAGTTTAAAAATGCAAAAACTAACCCCCCTCCCCTACATGATTATAAATAATTTTATTAAATATTAATGTAAGTGAGGGGCTAGGTTGTATGGTAAAGTCAAGTGGATGGCCGCATCAGAACACGCCAGCTTATTTTAATCAAAATAGTTTCAGCCGTTTTTGAGATATTTCGAAAAACCGAAGCAAAAAAACACTTTTTTCCATGCACGATTTCAATACTTGGCCATAAAGTAAAGAAATGACATATGCTATAAAATTTACCTATAATAAAAAAGATTATTATTTCTTTCGGGGGACAAAATTGGGGGAGGAGGGGTTCAAAAAACTATCAATATATAAGTTCTAGGCAATTTGTACGAAATTTCACTAATGCACCCTATACGGCCTTATGAAAATGGCTCACTAGGTGATATTTCTAATAAAATAATTTCATAATTAAAATCGAATTTGATTCTGCATGGTTTACTATATTGTAGACTATATAATATTAAAATTAAAGTGAAATTTTATTCATGTATATATCTATTTTGAGTTATTTAACACAAATACTTGTGACTTGACATAAAAGATGTTCACCAAATGGATGCTGACTGTTCACAATTCATTAAAAAAAGAAAAAAATTCTTGAGCTAGAAGCTAGATCATGCTCACCTCAAGAGTGAATATATATTGTATTGTTTGTCCTTGTCATTGTCTGTAGCATACTCGTAAACCGGGCCTATCGATATCAAGGACGTTCGATGCATAAATAAAATACCTACTTCATATATATATATATATATACCTATAAACTCTGTTTCCTTTCCGATCGAGTCTCACCCGATGATAATTTCTAAATTCAATCGCCAATCGCGAATCAACTGCCATATGGCGACGACGATTCGACGATTACGATTGAATCACCAAACAAGTTTTGTATTCTCATCTCCAATGGAATGTCAAAACAATTATCTATTGAGAAAAACTTCTTCTTTAGGCATTAAGCAATCAAATACCCTATTATATTATATTATAATACTCACAAAGACAAAATCGAAACCATTTTATATAATTGTTTGAATAGAAAAAATATTTATTGTATTGATTGTATTTAAAATATTTAAAAAAATACAAATCTTTTATAGAACAATCTTAAAAACGTACCTATATTTCAAAACCAAACGTTTCAGGAGAAATTCTCCCTTTATCAATGGAAATTTTCTAAAAAAAGAAAAAGTTGCTTTCTTTATTGTTTAGAAATATACGTTTTTAAGATTGTTTTATAAAAGATTTGTATTTTTTAAATATAATTGCTTGGTGAATCGTTTCCATAGTTTTATTAATTTATAAGATCTTAGTAAATTGGATAAATAAATTGAATTCAGAGTTTTATATTGAATAAGACGGACGTTTCGTCAACTAGATCTTTTTTGTGGTTCTTTGTTTTAACTGTGATGAAAAATTAATGTGTCTAAGAATAAGATAAATTAAAATAATAAATAAATTCGTATAATAATATTAAACAATTGAGTTAAAGAATAAGTCGCTGAAGAAGTCCCAAATATAGTGACGAAACGTCCGTCTTATTCAATATAAAACTCTGAATTAAATTAAATTAATTTTTCTAAGATCTTATAAAAAATTTAATACAATTTTTCGTATTTCTTTTTAAATAAATTTTTACAATTTTTCTAATTAATATAACAAAGAATAATTGCTATATCAATGAAAATTGTTTTTGACCGCGCTTATTTGAAAAAGATATTTATCACGAGACTACTGCGGATTACGCTATTGAAGTTTTTATTTAAAGATAAGTAAACCTATATTATATAAATGAATATATTTATGTATATTTGAACCCAAACGTTTCGGAGAATTTCTCCCTTTATCAATAGAATTTTTAAATTATGAATGGTAAACTTTTTTTACCCTTCATAATCTAAATATTCCATTGATAAAGGGAGAAATTTTCCCGAAACGTTTGGGTTCCAATAAAAATTTGAAGATTAAAAGAGTGAATATATGTACACATAATATATATGATTTATTTGGTAGAAATGAAAATGTTTATTTTAATAGTATAATTACTAATAGGTTTGAATGGATGTAGGTAAATTCGTTTTGTTGTAATAGTAAGTTGGTCACTCAACAAATTATGTTAAGAGATTATATCTAATTATAATATTTCTGACTAAAAAGGCTGATGATTAAGTTCAAATCTTCGAAACTATAGTCTCTAACAACTAAATTTTATTGAACAATCTGGGAACGTTTATTAGAAATCAAACTGTTTCAAAAGAAATCCTTTATCAATGGAAATTTGAAAACCCTTTGCTAGCAATATATATGTTTCAGTAAAAACCTGTTTTTTTAGTAAGAACGTGTTTTCACTGAATACCTTTGTGGCAATTAGAATTTACTAATGTTGGTTGAGTTTGGTTTAAAGGTCTAGAATCTTCATTTTTAAACTTCTGCCTCATTTTGGGTGTTTATTTTCAAAAAATTTTAAACGAAAAATGTTAAAAATTAGAAGAAAAGTTGTAGAGGATGTACTTTTTGACATTTTCGTATAAAATTTTTTGAAAATAGACACCCAAAATGAGGCGGAAGGTCAAAAATGAAGATCTTTGAACCAAACTCAACCAAAACATCACGAAATTCTAGTTGCCACAAAAGTATTCAGTGAAACGCATTTTAACTAGTAAGATCGCTTTTTTATTAAAAACGGGTTTTTACTTCAACATATATAATATTCAATGAAAATGTTTATTTCGATAGTATATTTACGAATGTATAGTTTTAATAAATTTTAGGGGTGTTTGCTAAGTTTGAGTTTTTTGAAAAGTTTATTATGACTGTTGTCCTTTTCATTCTGTTGTAGTGATGTTTGATTCAAGTAGTAATGTTCAATGGACTTTATTAGCTGCTTATCTACTATATTATTCATTCAAAGCACATTTCCAACCTCATAGAACATTCCATTGGATATATCTAATAAACTACTATATAGGTACTCTAAAATTCAATTGAAATAATATTTTTGTGAAACCTACCTAGTATTTTATATTTAAAATTTAAAAAGTTTCTAAAAAATTTTCAAAATTTTCTTTACTTTATTAACTAATTATTATTATTATTATTATTATTATTTGTTCCGTTTGGACCCTTGGGATCACGTCTCTTTCTGGTAGGACCTTCCACGCCTCCTTTTCCATGGTCAAGTAATGTAATTTTTCTGACCGGATGAGTGTGTTGATATTAAAGGTGCCCAGGTATGTATGGATTTTTGGCGTTATTCTTCCATTGTTTCTTCCTTGATTTCGTGATGGTCCGGATCCCCCAGAATCTGAATGCCGGTTGCCACTCGAGGGTGGGTGGATTGGTTACCACCTGGGGTAATCTTGTTTTGCCTCTCACGATTCATGGTTGCTTGTTACGAAATTTTGTCTTGCGCATACGCGAGGTTTTGTAGAACCAGAGATTGTCAGTTTCTGGAGCCGAGGGGCCGGTTTTTTATTATTTTCAAATAAATTCACTTTTCTTCTTGCTGGGATCGAACTGATGAAGTCTAGTTGATGTTCTCCTAATCCGATTAGAAAAGTTGCTGATTTAACCGATTGCGCTACCGACTCCTCTTAATTAACTAATTAGAATAGAAAACCCAGACTGGCCATCGCAATACTTCCCATTATATTCTATAGAATATAAATGTGAAAGTAATACGTTTGTGAAGTGACCGGCTTACTATATTGCAACAAAACGAATTTACCTATATACTTACGATCGAGTAATTGAACTTGATGTAACTTTTAATATTAAATATATTACAAATAAATTATGAAGTACACATATTAGTTAGAATGAAGAACATGTTTGTTTATTTTCTATCTCAGTAATAATAAATACATTGCTGTTGCCATGGCAACCTAATTAGAATTAATTAATTAGTTAAGGTAGTTGTTTCGCGACAATACTATCAAAAAGTTAATGCTAGAGTATATAGAACAGACAATAAGGATTCATAATTCATAAGACCAAAACTTTTTGCTGTTTATGTACCACTACTAGCCAATTCCGTGCTCTTTTGACAAGTCTGGCAGCACTGTCAAAGCTTGTATATATTTTATCATAGAAATGTCAGATAAAGTACATTATAAAGTGAGGTTTATAAAAGAAAAAGTTCTTAATAAGCGATTGAAAGCTGTTGTGACAATGACTGAAGCGAAAAACGTCAAAAAAATTACTAAAGTTAACCGACTTTTTAGGTTAAATAAATGCGTTGTTGCCAGCTTGTTTTTAGTGTAAATTTGTCATTATACATTTTTAATTATTTATTCCTTATTATCTCAGAAACTGTGTTGTAACTATGAATTAAAATTTTCTTAAAAAATGTCTTAGTTATTGTTTAATGTTGGTTTAGTTTAGTTATAATAATGGTAAGAAGAGTTTCTTAATTATAATTAAATATGTATGTAAACTTTCCGATATCCCGTATAGTGCAATGTAGTCTGAAAACTCTTAACTTTGGAATTTATTCCTAAGAAAACCCATATGGTGAAACAACTACCTTCAAATTTACCCTTAATCAAAATTCGGATAATTATATAGGTAGGTATTTAGAGTAGGGTAGTCCTTATTTATATTATATTAACAGGAAGTTGCTATTGAAGACATATGTATGGAGCATAGCCATGTACGGGTGTGAAACCTGGACAATTGGAAAAGCGGAGAGAAAGAGATTGGAGGCTTTCGAAATGTGGTGCTACAGAAGAATGATGAATATCAAATGGATGGATAAAATTACAAATGAAGAAGTTCTTGGAAGAATCGGAGAAAGAAGAACCTTGTGGAAGAGTCTGAAGAAGAGAAGAGGTCAGATGATGGGGCACACATTGGAGAAGTGGGGACTGCTTAGGGATATCTGGAGGGGGAGGTGGGAAAGAAAAGGGGAAGGGAAGAACCAGATTAGAATATTTCAACCAAATAATTGGGGATATGGGATGCCAGACATTTAGAGAGGTCAAACAGCTGGCGGGGTACAGAGTCGAGTGGAGACGGATTGTTGCATCAAACCAGTCTTAGGACTGTATACTCAATGATGATGAGTCCTTATTTTGGTTATTTTCGAATTTTTACCCGGCAGAGGCTCATATGGTTCTAAATAAATAAAAACCAGGCAGGCGATCGCAATATTTCCCCATTGTATTCCATAGAATATAAATGTGAAAGTAAAATAAGCCCCTATCTCAATTTTACCTAGCTGCACAGCGATGCAAGCTCCTTATTTATAACATGAAGTTGTTGACATTGAATGATCAATCCTTCAGAATAAGCTACTATTATAAGGACAAAGTCTACAGGGTTTCAAATTTTTTGAACCATTACTTTGGCCGAAAAAAAATTGATCATTCAATGCCAAAAACCCCATGTTATTTAAATGGGATATTTGCATCGCTGCGGGGCAAAGGTTAAAATTGAGATAGTGACTTGAAACTTGGGGGATATTTTTTTATTTATTTCGAACCATATGAGCCTCTGTCAGCGTAAAAATTTGAAAATACTCAAAACAATGACCACCCTAGTACATATTAGAACAAAGAACATGTTTGTTTATTTTCTATCTCAATAATAATAATAATAATAATAAATATATTGTTGTTGCCATGGTAACATAATTAGAATGAATGAATTTATTAATATATATCCGAACTTATGAGAAATAACAGATAGAATATTTCTAATTATAATAATACGAGCTGTAGAGGCGTGCTCAATTTCTCCGGGCAGATTCTAGCGGGCGGCGTCTCGGCATGTAATTAATAGGTCTGTAATATATATTTGAATTATTTTGCCCCCTCTTTCGCCCCCACGCACTCATTTTGGCTATTGATTTACAGCATACATTTTATAGTCTAAAACTAACATTACAAAATCGGATCTATATCGGAGAGAGTATTAATTTACCCCCACTCACATTTTGGGAGGTTCAAATTATTTTTTAGATATTTGCCAATAAATTCTCAGTTTTCTAAAGAGTAAATGTAACAAAATGCTAAAAAATTTCTATAATCCCCCCCCCCTTTCGCTCCCATACAGTCAATTTTGATAGTTGATTTTTACAGGAATAGTTTCTTAAAGTAATAAAGAATAACTCTACAAAATTTGATCAAGATAGGAGAGAGTTTTAATTTTCGCCCCCACTCACATTTTGGATAATAGGGGAGTCGAATTTAAAAAATCCTGGAAATTTCTTTTTATATATTTGTATTTAGAATTTTATTAAGTAAAAACTAAGCAGATATCTGATTGTTCTTAATTGAAAATGCATAATTAGTAAACACATTTAAAACCTCTTAACCTCTTTAGGGTCGAATTTCAAAAAATCCTGAAATTAGTTTTTAGATATTTTAATTTAGTATTTTTATAAGTAAAAGCAAGTAGGATATTTTTTATTACCGTCCTTAAGAGATATCGCATAATCAGTGAAAACACACTTTGCCCCCTTTGACCCCCTTAGGGGTTAAATTTCGAGAAATCCTTTCTTACTGAGCCTCTATGTCATAGATGTAATATCCTCTCCAAATTTCATGTTTCTATGTCCAGTGGTTCTGGCTGTTTTGATGATGAGTGAGTGAGTGTATCGGGCAAAGAATTTTATATATATAGATAGCTTGGACGCTTTTTTTAAATAAAATTTCAAGTTATAAAATTTGCCCTTAATCAAAATTCGGATAATTATAGGTAGGTATGTACCGTTTTTTCATCAAGAAGAGGACACACTCTCTGATTTATTTTTTATAAAAAAGCATTGGTAAGTACTAACATTCTATGTTTTTAGTTTGAAAATTAATGAATATGGAATTAATAGGCTTTTTAAGAGGAAACCAATGAAAGTGTACTATTATTATTACTTTTTCATTCATTTGTGATAATAATTCAAATAAAATGAGTTTTTAATGAGTAACTCGATCTGTTGCCCATTTTTTTTCACCATTCATCACTCTTAATAGTATTCGAGAGATTGTTTTTAGCTCCAGAGTCCAATGATCTATCTAAACTTTTTTGGCACGTAATCACAGCCTGCCTGGCTTCTTCCTAAAAAAGAAACAGAAAAGTACTTTTTTTTATAATGAACATGGCATGATACTATTTTATAGGAATTTTTCTTATATTAAAGAAAGTGGTAGGTAGGTAGGTAATAAATAAACAAGGTCATACTTTTACTCATAAATACCTATTGGTAGATACCTACTTGCTGTTTCCTTAGCGACCGACGTGTCTGGAAGACCTCTGGCTTGTTGCCCGAAAAAAGCCAGGAGAGAAAGAGAAATGCTTTTGAAAATATCTACTTATAGATTGCCAGCCAAGGAATGGAGAATTAGAAATTAATCCAAATTGAAAATAGATAAGAGTATAGGAATATCTTCACGTGTGTAAAATAATAATAGCCTTTTTTTAAATTTATGAGAACTT